>APFE030517640.1:36686-62614 GCA_000404065.3 Pinus taeda | reverse complement strand
ACTGATAGTAGTCTCACCTTTCACCCACCTCTAACACTTGTCTCCACTGAACTGTCCATGCACTGAGTTAACTGATGCATTCTTTAGTCAACTTATGAGTTAATAATTAGTGAATTAATTAATAATTAATTCACACCACTCATCACTAGTGTATTTGTCAGTTAGACTAAATACAACTAGTTCAACTAAGTCAAACTGAACAAAACTCCATCAACTCCTCAATCAACTCCACCAAACTCAATCACTTGAGTTCTAACTGAAGTCCATCATGCAATACCTCAACTAACCCATAGGAAAAGCGTATTTCCTCTTCTGGTAGTTGCATGTGCCACATCTGTAGCTCGAACTGAAGTGCTCCAAGAGAATAAGATAATGTTTATAGCCCAAATATTATTAAGAGCTAATAATATTCGACTGTTCTATTTTTAGCCTGGCAGTCTAAAAATAGACTCTGCCCATATGTCTAAAAATAGAGGTCCATCTATTTTTTTACCAACATGACCAATCATCCATAAATAGCATCCTGCAACTCATAGATCATGATCCATATGTCTAAAAATAGACATAGTCTAAAAATAGACTTTGCGCCAAAAATAGCCTGCAGGCCCACTTAGTGAAGGCGACTTCTTTTCACTAAGCTCCATCATCTAGTTTCATTTTCAAAAATTCGAATTGATCCTCTAAAAGTACAAGAAATCGTTGACTTTCAAGCACCTTCTTCTCTTGTTCAATTATAAATACTCCAAAGGAAAGATAATTCCTGTCGAGGTTTGTCCCTAATTACGTTGAGATGACCAAGATTCAAGCATCTCTTTTGTACCCCCGTGATTATTAGCAAGATTATTTCCTGTATCTCGCTACTGCCATTTCTACTATAGTAATGGTATTCCTCCAAGAAGATGATATAAGGACTGAACATCCCATTTATTATTTGAGTCAGAGCCTTAACGATATCAAAATCAGGTATATTCATGTAGAAAAGTTGGCAATGGTGGATGTCCAAGCCGTCCAAAGGTTTCTCCATTACATCTTGCTTCGAAAATCTATGGTTGTTTTGGATTGAAAATATATGAAATATATATTGTCACGTCAATTAATGGGGGGGAAGTACTTTAAGTGGATCATTACTCTACAAGAGCTCGACCTGGAGTTCATCAAGTAAAAGTCAAAGAAATCCTTAGCTTTTGTCGAGCTAATGTGTGATCTTCTTTCCCCTAATTCTGAATCTACATCTTAATATTCTATCCATGACAAGTCATTGTTTCTAATTTCATGATCTAACTCATTGTATGGAGATTTTCTGATCTATCTCCAAGCCGAGACTTTCCAGCACAATACCTCTCACTCTAAGCAGTGAATTATTTGATACCAATCCTGAAATTTCGTTATTATCGACGACAACCTTTACCATCGTGGTATTAATACAATTTTACAGAGGTGCCTCACCCTTGAGGAGGTCAATAAATTCCTTAATGAATGCCACTTGGGGGAACGTGGTAGACATATATCTAGTAATGCTACTGTGTAGATGATCTTACACACTAGTTACTTTTGGTCTACTATCTTTTCCAACTGTATTCTCGCCATCTAGAAGTGTCATGCATGCTAGATATACGATCATAAGATCCGTTCTCTGCCTACTCCATTGCATCTTGTTGCCATTGTTGGTCCCTTTATGAAATGGGGTATTGATTTTATTACATGTAACCCTCACTTGGCCGAGGGTCATGGTTATATCATTATCGTTGTATACTACTTTACTAAGTGGGTTGAGATGATGCCGACATAGAAAAACATTGGCAAAACGACTGCATACTTCTTCTTCAGTCACGTTATTGTTAGGTTTTATGTTCTTGAAGAAATAGTTACGGATCACGAAAAGCATTTACGGAATCATATGATGACTAAACTAACTACTAATATGGGACTTTCAACATGAAAATTCCACTCCCCACTATCCTCAACCTAATGGAAAGGTTGAGGCTATTTACAAAGTTCTTAAGACTGTGCTTCAACGTATGATAGGGGTCCATAAATCAAACTGGCACTTGCTTCTTTATGCAACCTTGTGGGCATACTAAATCTCAGTTAGGAATGCTACTGGATTCACACCCATTTAGTTGGTCTATGGTCTAGAAGAAATCCTCCCCATCAAATGTGTAATTCCATCGCTAAAATTAGCTTTCAAAATTCTTCCTGCCACTTCCATGTAGGAGGAGTGTCTTTTACACTTGAATCATTGGAATGAAACTCCACACGATGCTGCTTTAGCCAATGACACTCATAAAAGACATGTCAAGGTGCAATATGACAAAAATTTAAAGCGTCGTGTCTTCCCAGAAGGAGACTTTCTTCTCTTATATGACCAAGAACCTAATAAGTTAGGTCCAGGAAAGTTCCAACTCATGTGGCTGGGTCCATACATTGTGAAGTAATTCCTTGCAAAAGGGGCTTATGAGTTAGTAGACTTTGATGGAGTTCCATTGGCACAACCTAGGAATGGGATATACGTTAAAAAATATTGTGCTTGATTTCATGCATAGTACATTGTGAACATACTATCTATAGGTATGTTGAGTGTGTTTATAGTGTGCCTTTTTAGATTTTTCCATGGTTTCTATTAATCCCTTTTACATTTGGTTTTCATATGTCGACCTATCTCGAACCGTACATTGGTTATGCCAATGGTGCTAGTTGTACTCGAAAAACCTATCTTTTTTAGCATGGGTTATCTTTGCTCCAAATGGCGAGCTAGTGAGTATGCAAGGGATTTTCATTTATCACTCTAATAACAACATCGCTGATTATAGCGTTACAGTGGTTGAGCTACGATATGATGTTATTTTACATTGTATCTATCGTTTAGTCATTAGGATTGACTCACAACTCATAGTACTACAAATTGCTAATGTCTATTCAGTGATAAATACTTCCATCCTTCGCATGGTTTTGAGAGTACATCTTCTGGAAAGACATTCCAATTTCATATGATATGAAAATATTTCAAGAAATATAAGAACATTAGCAGATTCCCTAGCTACTTACATTTTAGATAGACATTTGCAACAAATGTAAATAAGTTTCATTTCATAGTACATCATATTGAGAGCATAATAGGAACTAGGAAACACTATATATATATATATATATCTTAAGTTTGGTTTTAGAAAAATTTGGGCCCCGAGACACATATGGATACACCACCCATATAAAAAACTACATTAAAATATCTAAGTAGACAAATCAATGCTTCTCATGACAAAATGACACTGCGCAAGCTATCTTGTGCAGTAATTAAAAAATACAGCTAGGCACTCCGATAGTGTCACTCGAAATTTGGTCGACCACAATCTCATCAATCCCATGTTTTAACCCTTCCATGTGGTACTCCACCTCTAATAGGATCTCAGATACCTCAATATCCCATAGCACACCACGTCCTACCACAACAACGTATAATAGTTACACTGCCTCCTCATGTGGTTGTCTCTATGCACGATGAAGATATGAAGCACCTACTGGTCGAATGGGTCCAATATATGGATGAAAATATAAATAGTTTAGTCTCAATAACATTAAAAAAACACAAAAAATGTAAGAATTTCAAAAACATAAATGGATGAAATATTTTACCTGAAGCATCCCATTGCTCACCCTCAGGAAACATGATATCAGGATCATCCTGGAAATCCATCCCTATGTAAGGATAGTCATTAATCATGACGATCTGTCTACACATCCACCCAAAGAAGGCTACTGAGAAGTTTATCATTGATGGACTTGCATATCGGGCCATATGATCTATCCACCTCCTTATCCATGGGGCCCTCAGATCGATAGGCTCGAGTATAATATGTTGAGGCTGAAATAGTGGAACTCACTCTAAAGAAAAAGAGACTAAGATTGAACGATATATGAAGTTCTTTATCTTCCCCTTTCTTTCTTTAGTCACTTGTTCATTCATATTGACCAAAACTCCCTCACTCTAGTTGAAAACTATTGGCTCTAGGCACTCCACTCCGTACTGCATGTATGATCCACTTGCTACATGAAGTGTTAAGCTACCTGCCAATCTTACAATAATGAATAGGATCATTCTAAAAGGTAATTGGGTTACATATTTTATATTTATCTTTCCATCCCTACTCGGTTGGGCTCAAGGTCTACAATAGGTAGAAATATAATATTTCACTATCTCCCCACCACTTCTCCCACCTAGGAGAGGGATGGGGGCACCCCTCCTAGATAAACCTGTCAGAAAGTAGATATATTCTACCTTTATCTTGAGTAGCTGTTCCCCAAGCCTGAATTATTGTGCTTGAACATCACATGAACGAACAAGATATTTCAATAATTCCATCTGTTGCCTCATACCAAAAAGCCAGAAGAATTTTAGAAATCCACAGTTTTTCAGTGCCTAGATGGTAGCATGATCATTTTCTACATTTAAATCATGTTCCTCATGTTCTTTTTCTCTCCAAATGAATGCCATTATGTTCAAATGAACACCTCAGACATCAATAAGACATTCAATAGGTTTCTTTTTTCGTGAAAAAAACTTGAGAAAATTTGAGGGTAAACTGATAAAAAACTTGCACTTTTCACCCAACACACCCCAATAGTGCATGATAGAGCATTGAACCTCTCCCAACAGTGATAGTAGGCCTAGGTACAATGCATGTTTCGATTCTAAGGGGGTGCATTGATCCTAAGGTGTGTTATTTGAACCCCAGTCCCCTCAAAACCTCAAACAAATTGCATGAAATCAAAAAAATGGGTCGTGAAAATAAAGACAAGGGTTTTAGATCCTACCTGGAAGTGACGGTACTTAGAATGGTCCAATAGATTTTCCGCATTCATCTATAGAATATCAAGGGGAAAAGAGCTCAGAATTCTCACTATTGAAGGTAAATGTGAAATGGTGAAAATGAAAAGTCATTTTGAGTATTTATGGTCATTTCTCACATTATTTTTTTCATATTTAATGTTTTGACCTATATGTGCTTCACTTTTACTATGAAACTGATATGTTTAATCACTTTTGTGATGTTTTGGGTAGGGTGACAGTTGTTAACATATTTTTATCATACTTTAAATAAGTTATCTTGACCAAGGAGTATACTTTTATCTCCCTTTTGGGCTCTATAAACTTATGAAAAAGGAACCCCTTGGAGTCCTCTTTCATCTCTTTTCAGACACCCAAAATATGAAAAGATCATCAAGCACTTATCTTTTTGAAATTGTAAACGTAAATGAATAGACATATACTTAGTATGTGTTTAACCCTTTTCTGGACTAAGATAGAATATCTACAAAAAAGGAATACCTTAGTCAAACATGGCTAAGAGGTTCACTTGAGTATTATTTTCTAACTTTTCGCACTTTAGAGATTATCTACGAAAAGGAACATATAGAGTTTTATTTTTCAACTCTTTTTCAAGCTCTCTAAACATGAAAAAGATGTTGAGTTTAACCTTTCCTAGACTCATTAAAACATAAAAAAAGGATGGAGTTTTTGAACATGAAAGGGCTTAAATTTTCCTTCTCAGGGTTCATTAAATATATTTAGAGAGATTCATCTAAATGGTGAACTTACAAATCAAGAATATGTTATCCTCCTCAAACTTGTTAAGAAATAAAGAGTTACTAACTAGTATGGTTGGGGAAATTGGGAAAACAAGGTATTCCATTGTTAATGCCAACAAGTCACTCTTGAACACGACACTCTTCCACTTCATCTCTGTGGTTTTTGGGTTGGGTAATATACTTGTATTTTAATTATCATACCATTTTTAGATCCTCCCTTTTAGTTTTGGGTCAATGCTTCCAAATCCATTCAGTGTCTTCGATGTGTTCAAGAGAAGTCATTCAGTTGATATCTATTACAATATTCTCAAGCCTTTATTCCATATTTTCCTTTCTTGATTCAGTTCCATATTAGCATCATTCTATCTCAACCATGATACTCGTTTCATGTCATTGATGGGGGATATATCAAGGTCATCCTGTGATGGGTCGCTTCCTGTTGACATTAGAAAATTATCTAGGAAGTTGACTTAGAAATAACCTTTTCCTGCCTTGGTACTTTTATACATCAATGGCAAGCTTCCTTGCTCTCAGTGACATGTTTACACCAACTTTCGACTGAAAGACTCTATGTGGTGTTCGACATCAACATATCTATTCACACCATACAAATTGTACTATAGTACCTTGAGTGACATTAACATCATTGGTGGTTTCTCTCGCATCCCTTAACGACTTACACCATCAACTGGTAATCAGATGGTGTCTCCCATGTTCAACCTCAGCTCATTGATTGACATGGTTACACTTGTACATTGGTTGGTCTATTAGGCAACCACCTCACAAAATAGAAGAAAATATAGATCAATGCCTTCAAAATCAGCCTCTTCGAGGGGGAAACCTCCTTTACATTACACAAATGAAAAATTATTGGATGATACAAGTGATAAAACATCCTTTCTATATATAGGAGTCTAACGGGTCACAATATAATAAAAGCCAAAATAATAATAATAATATAAGGGCACAACGATAACAATAGTGGGCTTCTATGGGGCACAATAACAACAATATGGGGACAATAGGATCACAACAATAACAATAAGGGCTAAAATGACAATAGTAATGGGGGAATCACTAGTATTATGGAGACCTAACATGGCCCTCTCCTTCAAAAAAGTGTTGTCGTCAAGACTTGAGTAGTTCTAGATGCTTCTGTATAAAATTCTCACCCTCCCATGTGGAATCTTCAACGGGTCAGTTCTTCCACTTGATGAGACACTCTGAAATTGATCAATTTCGTAGCTGTTGAGTTCTTGTTTCTGTGATTGCTTCAGGTTCCAATATGATTTTTCCTTCCTCGTCAATTTCTGGAAATATTTTTTGGACTGGGAGTTTGTCACCTATAACCTTATTTAATCATGAAACATGGAAAAGAGGGTGCACTCAGGAAGCTACAGGAAGCTCCAATTTGTATGCCATAGTACCAATCGTTTGCAACACCTTGTATAGACCATAATAATTTGGTGATAATTTATTATCCTTCTTAGATTGAATGAGGGAAATTTGTTTATATGGTTGTAGTCGTAGGAATACCTAGTCACCTACATCAAAATTTATTTCACTGCGATGTTGATTTTCCTGTTATTTCATTCTATTTTGCACCAAAGTGAGGTTATCCTTTAAGAGTTGGAGAACCTATTGTTGATGCTCAATGTGATCTTCCACTACTTGAACCTTAGAATTTTCTCTTAAATATGATGTGATGGATGGTGGATGATGTCCATAAAGTGTTGTAAATGGGGTCATTTTTTCTGCAGTGTGGAAGGAATTGTTATACCACCATTCAGCCAGAGGTAACCATTTGACCCATTGCGTTTTTGTTTATCTGATACAAAGAAATGAAGATATCCTTCCAAACATTTATTACTATCTCAGTTTTCCCATTAGATTGAGGATGATAATATGAGCTATGAGCTAATTGAGTACCAAGACAAGAAAATAATTTTGTCCAAAAAATTCCAGTGAAAATGTGATCTCTGTCGCTTACAATAACATTTGGGTTCCCATGTAGATTTTTAATTGCTTCCATAAATGTAGTAGAAACTGTACTTTATTTAAATGGATGCGATAATGCATAAAACTGTGCATACTTGGTAAGTCTATCAAATACCACCATGATGACACTCTTTCCTTCAGAATTGGTAAACCTATGATAAAATCCATTGAAATCTCCTCCCAACATTGGCTTGGAATGGATAAAGGTTGTCGTAGACCTAGGGTCTTAATTGTTTCAACTTTATTTTGTTGGAAAACCAAACACTCCACCACAAACGTTTGAATATCTGATTTAACACCATCCCAAAAAATTCCTTCTTAACATTGTGGCAAGTTTTTAAAAATCTTGAGTACCCTCCTAAGGGAGAGGTGTGAAATTCCATAAGAATCTTTTGTTTGAGTTGGGAATTCTTACATAGGTATAAGAGATCTTTGTACCATAATGAATCATTTTTCCAACTAAATGTGTCATATGTATTAGGATCTTGCTGTAACTTTTGAATAAGTGCCCACACTTCTTCATCATTCTTCCATTCATCCCTTGCTTTGTTTATCTAATCTGGTTGGATAATAGAAATGGCTCAAAGCAATGCTTCAACATCCTCATCCTTTCTTGAGAGTGCATTTGCCACGACATTTTTCTTCCATTTTTTGTAGATGATTTCAAATTCATAACCCGACATCTTTGTGACCCATTTTTGTTGCTCTTATAAAGATAATATTTGTGCTAAAAATGATTTAAGACTATCATGATCTGTTTTTACATTGAAGTGTCTTCTCATTATGTAGGGTCACCATTTCTTAAGTGCATGTAGTATTTCCAACATTTCCTTCTCATAAATAGATTTGTATAAATACTTTCCTTGATTGGATAACTTTCTAAAGCAATGGGTCTTTCTTCTTGCATTAAAATAGCACCAATTCCATTTCCTGAGGCATTATATTACATAATAAAGGTTTTTATGAAGTCTGTGTAGCTAAGACTGGTGCTTGGCACATTGCCTCTTTAAGGTTTTCAAAGGCTTTCGTTGCTTCTCGAGTCCATGAAAATGCATGTTTCTTCAATAATGTTGTTAGAGGTTCTTCTATTCTCCCATAATTCTTAACAAACTTGCATAATACCTTGTCAACCTGAGAAATCCTCGTAGATGCTTTATGGATGTGGGGATTTTCCATTCCTTAATGGATTTAATTTTTCTAGGGTCTACCTTAACACCTTCATGAGATACATATGATCGAGATATTCCACCTCTTGTACTCCAAATAAACATTTGGAGCTTTTTACATATAGTTGTTTCTCCTCCAATAGTTTGAGAACCTTGTCAACATGTTGAACATGATCCTTCCAAGAATTGTTGTAGATTAGTATATCATCAAAAAATACTAACACAAATTTTCTAAGGAAGGGTTTGAAAATGGAATTAATTAAACCTTGAAATGTAGAAGGTGCATTAGTAAGGCCAAAAGGCATGACCAAAAATTCATAGTGAACCTCATGAGTTCTAAATGTTGTTTTTAGAATGTCTTCAGTCTTCATTCTAATTTGATGAGATCCTGAACGAAGATCCAACTTGGTGAAGTAAATTGATCCATGCAATTCATCCAATAATTCATCAATGATAGTAATGGGAAATTTATCTTTAATATTGAGCTTGTTGAGCTCCCTATAGTCTTGATACATGCACCATGACCCATCCTTCTTGTGCACCACTACTACTAGAGTAGAGAAAGATCTTTGACTACATTGAATTATACCAGCCTCTAGCATTTCTGTAACCATACATTCAATTTCACCCTTTTGGGCATAGGGATATTTGTAAGGCTTGTTGTTTGGAGGAACACTTCCTAGAATCAAATGAATAACATTATCATGATGATGAATAGGTGGGAGGCCTTTGGGAGTCTCAAATACCTTGGAATGATTGTCCAAGGATGTTTGGAGTTTTGAAGAAATAGATGATTTCGATGTGGGAACCTCTAGCGAACATAATTGTGCAATTACACCTCGTTTTTATTTCTTTAGAATCTTTGTCATTCTGTTAGAGTTGATTACCTTTCATGTTTTCCCTATGATACCCCTTAATTCAACCTCCTTTCCTTCCAAATAAAATTTCATGAAAATTTCTTGAAAATTAAAAGCTATTGTACCCAAGGATTGCAGCCATTGGACTCCTCGTACAACATCAGTACGACCCATTGGAATGGAAAGCATTGGGCTATTCAATACATATTCTCCCATGGATAGCTTGATATTATGGCACTTTCCAATGAAATTTATGTTCCTCCACTTGCAACCATCACTTGACACTCTAGTGTTGGATATAGGAAAAATTTCAATTCCTTGGCAATCTTACACTGAATAAAATTGTGGGTGTTGCCTGAATCAACCAACACTATTACCTTTTTCTTCTTGATATGTCCTTCTATCTTGATATTTTGAGGAGTGGTAATTCCAACCAATGCATTACAAGATATGGTTGGATTCATTTCTTTTTTCTATAGGGTTTGTTCCTGGTGTATATCCTCTTCTTTTGACATTTCCTTTTCCTTTTCTTCCTCCTCTTCGCAACATATGTAAAGTAATTTCTTCTCAGCACACTTATGACCTTTAGTGTATTTTCTATCACAACTGTAACAAAGCCCTTTTGGTCTTTTTTCTTCCAATTTTTGTGGTGTCAACCTTATAGGTTGTGGGAAGCTAGGAGCAACAACACTTCCATCTTGATAGTTGTGAGTGGTAGGCTTCCTTATTGCCATAATTTTTCTTTCCATTTTCCTTGCCAACCTGGACGCCTTCTCCAATGAAACAGGTTCCCAAAGGTGAACCTCATGTTGGATGTTATCCTTTAAAGTCCCTATGAACACATCAATCCTATGCTCCTCTGGAATATCTCTTAGCCTTATGTTCAATTTTTGGAAGTCCTCAATGTGCTACATCATTGAACCCTTTTGTTTGAGATTTCTCAATTGGCTAAAAAAGGTGTTTCTTTTTGTATCCTCATAATGTGCTATCATTTCTTCTGTAAAATTTCCCAAGTGACAATTTGTTTACAAGAGAAAAGTCATCGATACCATACAAACTGATTTGGTTCCAAATATAAAGTTGCAATGTGTAACGTTTGTGTGTTTTTCACATTATCGAGATCAAAATATTGTTCCATCTGTAGTATCCATGTTACGAGATCCTTGCCATCAAACTTCCTCATATCGATCTTTGGAACGTGGTGGGTCTTTGTTCCAATGTTAGGGTCTATGAAATCATGATTAACATTTCTTTTGTTCTCATCATGAGTTTCCTCTACTACCTTTTCACCATTAAGGATCCTTTCTTGTAACAACTTTGTCAAACCTTCCTTCAAACCTTCCACATATTTCTTCAAATCTATAATGTTTGCATTCTTTGAATCATGATTAACATTTCTTTTGTTCTCATTATGAGTTTACTCTACTACCTCTTCGCCATTAGGAAGCCTTTCTTGTAGCAACTTTGTCAACCCTTCCTTCCAACCTTCCATGTATTTCTTACAATCTTCAATGTTAGCTTTCATATCATCTATCTTAGCTTCCATGCCTTTCTTTAAACCATCGATCTTAGCTTTTGTTACTTTCTGTGAGAGTGAAATTTGTTGCACTTGGTCTCGTAATTTTGATATATCGTGTTGCATTTCTTCCTCTTCTTCATGAGCCATGCTAGAGCTTTCAGGCCACTTACTATGTGTTTCCATTTTCTTTGTTCAGGGCATCAATTAATGATAACAATGCTTCACTATTCCCTTTTAATTCCTTAAAACTAATTTTTCAAGCCAAACTTATGCAATTTTTTTAAAAACTACATATATTTTTTCACTTTGTAGGAATTCGATATTGAATCTATTGTATCTCTGTAATTTCGGATCTCCAAGGTCTAAAGTTGCGTCCTATTGTAGCCCTCAGATTCCTATTTTTAACCTCGCAAGTCTGATCAAGATTGGATTCTCCATGAAGAGTTATGCCAAATCTCCTACGATGACCTCATTATAGACTAGTTCAGTAAAGAAAACTTGTACAAAGTTCCACATGTCATTGTTTCGAACTTAAGACCTGAAACCAATACACATAAAACTAAAGGCCATCCTCCTTTCGTAGCTTGTTATGAAATTTCAATATGATGCTTAGAAAAAGGAAAAAAAGAAGAATAAGAAGAAGAAGAAGAAGTTATGATGATTTTCCCCATGTCACATGTTTTAGATATAATTTAGGATCCTTCAAAAACCCTAAATTTCTTGGATCATATCTCTGAAAATATAGAGTAAAAAAAATTGAAATTCAGACCCGAGCTTCAGAGAGATTTTGGCTCAAATGGGTTTTTTTTAGCTTCTGAAATGTTGTAGAACAAAAGTTATAGTGAAAATTCCATGATGACCTGTTTGGAGTAGCAAACCCCTATAATCCAAAGCTATGATACCAAATGTTATGCAACCAGCTCACAAAATAGAAGAAAATATAGATCAACACCTTCAAAATCAGCCTCTTCAAGGGGGAAACCTCCTTTAAATTACACAAATGAACAATTCTTGGATGATACAAATGAAAAAACCTCCTTTCTATATATAGGAGTCTAACAGGTCACAATATAATCAAAGCCGACATAACAATAATAATATAAGGGCACAACAATAACACTAGTGGGCTTCTATGGGGCACAATAATAATAATATGGGGACAATAGGGGCACAACAATAACAATAAGGGCTACAATGACAATAGTAATGGGGGAATCACTAGTATTATAGGGACCTAACATGGTCGTATGAAGGAGATAGAAGATCCCAGATCTAGTTTCATCCATCCAGACTGTGATTTCAGGAGTTATACAGAGATCACAATGTATGATGGCCATGATCATACAGATAGTCTTCCAGTCATGGTTCCACTAGATGTCATATGTGGATGCATCTTTTGATCATTGTACATGTTATGTTAGCTTATGTGTTGAGTATGGGTATGCCTCCCTCAACGATAAAGATGTCATGATGAAAAATGTATTGTAACATATGAAGCTCACCAGTTATTCATGATCCCAACTTGTCACAAGTTAAAGCACTTCATTCATCGGTCGCCATTTTTGACTTTGCGCTTGAGTGGGTGTTAGCACTCTATGATTTCCCTAGGCTGAGAAAGGAATTCCAAAGATAACCAAAAACTCCTTTAGGCCATAATCTAGACCTTCTAGTGTAGAGAGGGATCTCTCACTTAGGTTACTCAACAAATAGGATATTATTTTAGGTAATAATCTCAAGAAAGTTTGATTTCTATAGGCCTGTTGATGAGGAAAGGGGCAGATCCATTGGGCATGGAGTCATGTCAAATCAGATTTTGTCCAGTGAGATGATGGAAAAAAGATGGTTTCTCCACAGGGGAAAGGTAGGAAGTTTTGGTAGGTGGATTTAGATCAAATTGTAGTAAAAGGTGAATGTATAAAGGGAAAAAAAGTAACACATTAGAGCATCAAATCATGGATGAATTCTAAAGTGTTTCTTTAGCTGAAAACATTGATAACTTGGCAAACTAAAATAGAGCATTCATTAAAGATGAATTATGAATTAATCATTTAGTTTTCCAAGAAAGAAGATGCACATTAAAGAGATGAAAACACATATATTAACTTATAATACCAAAGGAGCACAAACCACCAAAATTATGACTCAGGAATCCCTGCAAATTTCTCCTTTGTATTTCATTCATTCATTGGAAAAAAGTCTTCAAAAATACAACGCACAAAGTCTTATCCTCTAATATCAAGAAAAAAAACCATTTAAAATGTTCTTTATATCTTTACACATCACTAAATATTCTATCTCCTACCCAGGTGGTCGAATTCATTGACCAAAACCAACTTTAACTAGATACATCTAAAAACTAGTGCATATACTAAAAAATAGGATTAGTTTCACCTACTACCAATCATTGCCTAACACATCATTGACTTGGAATATTTGAAATTTAGCTTTAATTACACCTTATAAAAAATTATGTCACTTATCCATACGATCTAACTACTTCTAGGAGCCAAAATTCAAAATTTGAAACCAAAATAGCGCTGATTGTCAAGACTTGCAGTGCATTAAGTAGAGTCACAGGGCATCGAAGTGGCTTCCATGATTTGTATGGTTGCAGCCCCAGTTTGTAAAAAGGAATAAAATGGGTATGCTTCAAATACGCCTGTGATGGTGTTGGAGCTCCTTAAACACATTCAAAACACCTATAGACATCCCTTTTATCTGTAACCCACTTTCACAAAACATTTTTTGTTTTTGCAACACCTTCAAAAAATGAAAACATGATAATTTTTCCTTAATGTAAATTGTTGGAAACATAAAAAATGCATGTTGGAAACTTCATAGAACTCCCTCATGTCGTAAATACTTCCAACTTCACTATCCCACAATTATCAAAATTTATAAATGAAAAGGCGCAGCAAGCCCCTTAATCCGTTTTTGCAATTTTCATCAAAAGTTTACCTTTTCTGATCTCCTTATCCAAAAACAAGGTTTCAAAGTTGTGTTGAGGTTTCCTACTGGTGATCCACCTTTGTATTAGCCTTTGTAAGTAAATCCAACTTGCCTCTCTTCCTCTTACCTCCAACATATTTGACTTCAGTAAGCTTCTTCTTCACCAACCTGAGTCTTGTTTTTAGTACCAAGTTTTGTACATATAAATTTTTTAGTTGCTTGTGAAGAGGCAAGTTCCACTTTAGTTTATACTTATCTTTACCAAGGACTGGTATAACAGCCTCTACCTCTCTAAAAAAGGCCAACTTGTCCCTATGATCTTGCTCTACAAGTTGTTCTACTTGATATTCTATCACTTCAAGCTATTCCAGTAGCTTCTGGAATTCCTTTTGTTCATCAAAAACCTAGGGTGAAAAATCTCATTTTCTTGCATATGTACCTTAGCAGCAAACCTAGTCCTAGGTCTCCTAAATTTCTCAACTAGATCCTTCAGCTCCTGGACATCAATTTCCATTTTACCTTTTCCTTTGGCAACATTTTCCAATGTTTCATTTGATGGCTCTTCTCTTCTAGGCTGGATAGTCTCTTGAGACACTTTATGCATAAGCTCCCTATTATCCTATTGCAAGTATGTTATTGTCACATGGTCCTTGTCCAAATGATCTTGTAAATCCTTGATCTTTTGGAGCTTTTCATCAATTTCCACTTCTCTTTTTGTGCTCTATGATTCCATCACTTGAATTGGTGATGGTGGAGGAACCACAGGTAATATCTTGGTTGAAACTCTAGTTCTTGGCACCCATACCACCTTTTATACCTCAAGGCAAAATTGTATCTTCTTAGCACTTTTCTTACCAACAAAATTTATTTTAGTCAAAGGTTTCTTGACTGAGTGTGCTACTATAGGTGAATCTTCTTTAATCACAAATGAAGGAGTGTATGTCTTAGCCTTTTGAATATTTTAATATTGAGCTTCCCATCTTAAAGAAATCAATAACTCCTACCATGGATGCTCTTTCTTCTCATGCTCCTTCATTACCAACAAATTAGTTAATGAAAAATGGGAAAAACTGGCCTCAACTTGACTTCCTCTAGTTTGAACCTGGTCAGCCATTTTACATAAACTCCTAAATAGAAAATAGGGAAAATTCAAATATTTCTTGCCAGTAAAATGCATTAAGAGCCTAATGAGATAGTGATACACCCTACTGAATCTCCCCTCCCATGTGAAGTATCTTTGGATGACCTCTAATAGTTTTCTCTGACAATCTTGTAAATAACTCCTTGGAATGGATGAACCATATCATTTCCTATGTTTTGGCTTGAGAAAGTCCTTGAAAGAAGCCAAATAAAAATCCATTACTTTGAACCATTCCTTTCCACTCAAAGGTATCTCAATGGACTTAGATATTGATTAATATTACACTGGAAAAGTCATAATTCCCACCTTTCCTTGTACACCATCAAAACCCCTAACAAATTCCTTTTTCAATTGCAAATGATATCCTTGAATTTTGTCATAGAATCTCATACACCCTACTTGTTCAAAATCCATCCTAATGATTGGATATGCATTAATGGTTAGGATTTCATTTGGTTCAAAATGTACAATGGCTCCCCCTTCATGTTTTTTGTCTTCTGGTATCGACATGGTTTCACTTTTCTAGTAAAGGATATTCTGAATTTATGAACAACTTGTTTGGATAATAATGGAGGTGTTATGGATTTTAAATCTTGTGACAATATCTTAAAACACAACCCAACAATTTCACCAAGAATCACAACCACAAACTTTCTCATGCAAACCCTAGAGGACTCATAATTTTTTAACTATTGGCAAAAGATTAAACTAGGGAAAGTTGCAGCACACAAGCCAAAAATGCATCGCTAAAGAAAATTTGACCTCTATACACGTTTGAGAATAAATTTTAAGAGAAAATGATTTGTTATAGTCTTTGGATCAAGGCAACAATTTGCATGCAGAGATTCTCACAGTGAAAAGGAAAATTGGCAATGAGAAAAGAGGAAAAAATCTTAGTGTGTGGATTCACAGCAGCTTGGAATGAAAACACAGCACAAAGGAGGAAAAAATGCAGAAAATTTCAAAAAGCGAGTGATGGAAATTTTTACTATTTGCAATATCTAAATGATTTGCGCTAGCTTCAAAATGCAATTTCAGAGTTCTATCACGACTGGAGGACAAAGGGAAAACAAAATTTGCACATGTGAGAGGATTTTGAACATCGACATGCAATAAATTTAGCATTGTGTGGACTTGCAGAGTCCTTGCCTTGCTTTCACAGTGAAAGAACCGAAGATATTGAGCTTTTTGATGTCGATAATGAAGAACTGAGCACTAAGGGATAATAAGGCAGGTTCAAATGATCACCTTGAAAGGCTTGGAGCAAGAGTGAACGTGCTAATTATGATTTGGAGAGAAATTTCATGAATGTACAATGTTTTTTCTCATTGGGAATTTAAATGACTGTCCTCTAACCGCTATCCCTTGTTGAGCTCATATGTTGTCCTTTTGAAATGACATCCAAACTGGTGTAAGAAATCCTCCAAATCTTTATCATGATCATTACATGATTTCTTTGATGAAGACATTATTTCCAAACTTACGAGGCCTACTAATTATGACTTAAGATGGGACCAAGAAATTCACACTAACTAAGGACTTCTAACATGATTTTTGTACCACTTTTGCAAGTGACCAAAGACTTTTCATGATGTCCTTTGTAAGGAAATACATAACTTTAGATGTTTCCCTCTTAATCAAAATGACAAGCATTACATGATACCCAATCTAGACCTATACCATTTAAACAATAACAATCAATTGATTCATGGATAATATTTACAATTTTGACTTTAGATACATAACAAGACTAACAAGACTAAGATTCCTAGACATATAACACTAACAGGGGGAAATCTATTATAGGCCATTTTCTCACATCCAATTAATAGGCCCCCTAACGGGATCAATCAACATTGTATGCCACCTTGCCATCATCTTACACATATCCCTAGGCATGCCTCTTTCATTCCCCCGAGTTTCTTCCTAAAATTGCATTATCTGAGCCAGTTTTAGGATCAAAACTCCCTAGTCTCTTCTTGTACAATGTTCACCTACAAATTTCTCCACTGTGGCCTGCATTGATCACCTACACGTTTCTCCCCTTGTCACCTGCATTGGTTCTAGAAATTAGGTAAAAAGAGAGAAATTATGGAAGCTTCCTCTTCTAGAAGCTTCCATAATTTTTTACAACCATTTATCTTAGATAAAACATTCATATCCTATCCTACCCTACTTTGGATTTTCCATCCCTTATCCTTTGATTTAATCCTCCCATCAAAGGTGGATCTAAAACCTTATATTGGTAATTGGATAAGAACTCCAAACTTACCCCACTCCTTTATATATTTACAACCTTCCATATGTAAGAGGTTGGATTTTGGAGAGTGAATATACCCTTATGTTGTTTTTGTGAGAGGTTTCATTTCATGAATTTAGGGTGATTGGAGGTGCACATTATGACAAGGAAAGGACAAGTCAGCCTGGAGGATCTCTTCTATAATATCAACATCTATTTATGGTTGTAACTCCTTCCATTTATATTAATGAAAATAGTTCTATTTTTTCCTATATGTGATGTTGTTATTTCATGTATTTCAGTTCCATGTTAATCTATTGAATAGAGTATTTAGATGATAATTCTTAGATCTCGTAGTTTATTAGATTGTGTTATCTGATTGTGTAGGTTCTAATTTTGGAAATTGAAGTTGGAATTGAAGAACTCAATCTAATGAGTGAATATTGTGACAGATTCTAGGTAGGCTTCATTCTGTCATCTATTTACTTTAATGAAAGCATTGGGTTCCTTGTCTTTGTGTTTTTCTAGGTAAGACACCAAACTTAAGGGAGATACTTTTGTCTACAATCGTAAATCCCATATAAAAATATGTAACACTAAAATGTCTGAAGGCTTAAGGGAAGAAATAAAGTTTATTTTTCTTACATAATTTTGGTGACAAAATTTTGTATGTATCTATCCTTTAAAGAAGAACAATCTTCTCCTTTGAAAACATAATGTAGTCTAGTCTTTTTTGAAATAGGAAAAAATATATTTTCTTTCCTTGTTGTTACACTATATTTTTTCATGCCTCCTACACCTCCCTATGTCATACCTCGAAGTGCCTGAAACTTGGAAATTGTGAAATGAACCCATCCTGATATGCAGCTCAGATCCACTCTAAAACACTGATGAAAAATGCCTTCAGCCTTCCCTACAGAAAAGGGGCTCTAAAACCCTAATTTTAGCATCATCGTGACATTGACGTTGGAAACCTGTGTTGATCGCAAGTTTCATTATACTAGTGTCGCGATGCCAGTGCGATTTTGGCTTCAATACCACCGATGATCCCTAAAAGGAAAATTTTCCCAAAGAGGACAAGAAGCTTCGTGATCTAGAGGCTTCCAGAATGACGAGATGGAGGTTGTTCGAAATGGATGAGGTCAAGTTCTCTCTACTTGGCCCTTTGGTCTTATCCCTATGAGCTACCTCCTTGAGATGAGGGCCTTCTCCTATCTTTGGAGAGATCATAACTCCCTTTCCCTACCTATATATTCAGATTTTCCCATTCCCAAATAGCTGGTCTCTGGCTATTTTCACCCTTATGCTAAAATAGTGCCTACATGCTACTCATTTGGCTTGGAGAAGGAGTGCTTGGAGAGCTTGAGCTTGGACTTGGACATTCACTCAAGGAGATCTTATTGACATCAAGGCTTGGTTGTATGCTTCCTTCTTTATTTTATTAATATATACAATTGTTGGTTCACTTTCCATAAATGTTTGTGTTAATGCATCATTTATCTTAATGCTCCTTGATCTCTTAAGTGGATTACTTTCGATTATGTTATTTGTACTTGTATGCTTTGTTGTGATTTTGATCTATTGTGAAGGTATCCAAACGTTGTGAGAAATAGTGTTGAGCTTGAGTTGCAAGTGATTCAAGGTTTCCAATAAAGGAGAACATTATAACATTAGAACGAGGTAGGTCATCTTCCCCTTCTCTCATTTCGATTTTAATCTAGGAAAGTGTCCTTGTAGATTGTCACATAGGTTGCTAGCACCACTCATTGGGCTAGAGGGATCGTCTTTGTCTGTGGAGAGGATTTTCCTAGAAAACAAGATGGCGATTCCACTGGGGACTTCCTAACCCTTTCCATTCATTCCTTCGATTAGATTCTCTAATGATTTTCATAAAATACCAATTTCTTGGTTTGTGTCGATCACTGTAGCTATTTGTAGTCACTAGTTATTGCTTGAGAATGTTTAGCTTCCTATAATGTTGAAGATTTTTTATTTTTTCATTATTTTTCTCTCCCAGTGCTTTTTCTTGTTTGATAGAAGCGTTGTCAATGTTGATTTTAAATTTATAGTCTTGTTGATCTGCCTTACATCACCTTTTTTGCTTTAATAAATGTGTTGATCCCAAAGTGTTGGGCATGGAATCGCCCCCACAACATGTTTTGGGGCTCAAAGCCCAAGTTTTGGTCAAAGGTTGTTGTAAGACTCTGTGAATTACGGGCACGGAGAGCGAAGTATAGATGAGTCATATGGTTGTCTGCCCTAAGATATTGTAATGTAATGTGAAGTTATGTTGGCCTACCCATGGTCCGTGGACCATGGGATTGTATAAATAGAGCAAGGCTCTAAGTGTAAAGGTAGGGATGGTTTTTGGAGAATAATAGGAATGGTTTGATCTTAGAGTAGGAGTTTAAGTGTACTAGGTCATAGTGGTAGGAAGAGGCTCTGCAACTGAGTGCATAGAGGCCTAGTAGAGTCTGTAGCTAAGTGCGCGGACCCCTACAGCTGAGTGCACAGGGCAGTGTTGAGTCTGTAATCTGGATCGAAGATTAATAAAGAGAAGTTGATTCCTATTTTGGTGTATTTGTTGCGCATTGTCTTCTTTACATTTATATTGTTTTATTTTATTGCGCACTATGATATGATTGCGGAATATACTGTAATAATCATTAATCTTATACACATAAGTTAAGTAATTGGGTAATAACAGATTAACAGTGAGAAACTTGGGTATTATACAGGTTGCACCTTGGTTAGGGTTGCGCAGAAGCAACATCATAGGCTACGAGGGCA
Source organism: Pinus taeda (assembly GCA_000404065.3). Lineage (NCBI taxonomy): Eukaryota > Viridiplantae > Streptophyta > Pinopsida > Pinales > Pinaceae > Pinus > Pinus taeda. The sequence goes on along the minus strand of APFE030517640.1, from coordinate 42,369 downwards.
TAATAAGTGCGCGTAGCAATGGGTCGGACCGCGAACCTCCAGAAGCCCATTAGACATCCCCAGGGTGTGGAAACCTGATTCTAGCACCCTCCCATACTACTTCGGGTGAGACCTTAGTCCATGCTCCTTGGACTGTTGCTGAAAGGGCCAGTAGTACCAAGCTTTTTTTGTCTAAATCACCTCTAAACCTGGGTTAAGCCCATACAAGCCAAAAAATGGTTTCGTTGCCGGGATGAGGATCTGCATAAAGGATTCCTGATGTCGCACCACTAGAATCCAACAAAGAAAGAAATTGAAGAGTGGTTGGACAAGCTGATTCACAAGTTCGCAGTGCAGGAAAACAAAAATCTGCAAGTATCTAAGGAACAATTGTTGGAGCGCTATTTGTATACGGAAATCCATGAAATATTTTTTTCATCTTTTCCTTTTGAGCTATATGAGTGGGTCACAAAGTTAGCAGACATTCGAGGAAGGTGTAGGCTTGACAAACTAATAGTGTGGACTCCAGAATTAGTGCATAGACTAGAAGCATCAAAAGATAAGATAGCACGAGCTGTGGACCATTGGCTTGACTGATTAATAGGAGGATTTATCACTGAGTTTCGTGGTAGACATGATCGTCAACCAAAGTGAGGCAGAGCAACATTTTCTCAAGGGAATGCGAGGTAAGTATATTAAATCTTTGAACACTTGGATTAGGATTCTATTGTGTGAAAAGCAAGTTATGCGAAGAACTTAATTTTTGGGACTACACGAAGCAGGAAGATCTACAAAAATAGAAGTAGTGAAGAGTTGGAAAACAGTCCCTTAATTTCAACCTCGCAGGAAAGTGAGGAGGATATCGCAAAAGTTTCTCCTAGAAGCACGGTCAGTTTGATAAGATAGAGAATTCCACATTTACCACCTCCACCCACATCGCCACTTGTTTCACCCCCTTCACCTCCATCTCCACCCATTCCACCTCTGTCTCCACCGTAGTTCAATATGGCGAGTGCGATCAAATTGTCGGTGTTTATAGGAGTAGGAAATGAAGATCCGGACCAATTCTGGTTCGTGGTAAAAGTAGTATGCGAAGCACAAGGCATCGTGGATGATAATATTAAAAAGGCTACGCTGGTGAGCATGTTGTAAGATCACACATTAATGTGGGATATCAAGCATTCTAATGACCACCCCAACGTAGGAATTGCAGAGATCCAGGTCGCGCTTAATAAGGAATTTAGCAGGCCAAAATTAGAAAGACAATCAATCATCGGTGTAAGAACTGACATCCATACTATATATTTTTTTGTTTTTATTAAATAAATCATGACAAAATACAATCAGAAGAGAAACAGATTGGGAAATCAAATTTATTCAACACTGTCTAACACATTCCTGAAATTTGTTTCAGGAAACGTATCATAACATTTACATACATTTAACTAAGACCATAAAGCAATCATACAAATTATATTGCAACACATATGTATCATTCACTAGAATACAAGACACCGCTTGCTTTGTTGTTACTGGTATTCCCTTGTTGCCGGTCACCTCCAAGAGTGAATGATGACGTACTTGATCTAAATGTGATGACACACTAGTTAACCTCCCAATCTACTCCTTGGGTATTCTTCTTCCCCATGGACCCCCGAGCTGCAATGCGGTTGTACAATGAAGGAATGCAATAGCGAGTAGAAGAGAGCACTCCTTGGCTCGGTTCTACCTCACCAAACTCACTATAGTTTCGTAATCACTGCTCTGACATAGTCTCATCCATCCTACCATAGGGTTTTCCCAAAAGTCCCCTTCTCCCATGGCTTGCCCCTTCTTTTATAGGAGTCCTCATAGGTGACACTTGGCATGTCATGCATAATTAATTACTTTTTTATAATTCAATAGCTTGATTAATCACCCACCTATGTGTAACTCTCTCATCAAGGGTCTCCCAAAATTATTTACTTAGATTTTAATTTAAAACTAATATTTTCCTCACCTCAACAAGATTCCTATTTCTTCTCCTAGCTGCCTCTTTATCCCCCTTTTTATTCCTTAATTTTTGTTCATTACTAAAGTCAATTAATGAGTCAAGATTTGATCCCCTATCTACCTCCTAATTTAACTCAAGTTATCTCTTAGATGGATATTCTTATGTTGGTTGTTGCCACATGGAGGTTCTCTACATTTCTCTAAATTTAATTTATTATTCTTATTTTAATGCATCTTCCTCTTCTCTTAATTAGGTTTAATTAGTTTAGGATTAATATTTATCCTTACAATTATGTCCCTCTTTTCCCTTTTACCTAATTAAACTACATAATCTACCTAATATTTTCCAACATGGGGAGGGTAGAGTTTTTAAGAAAAATATTTCATTTCTTCCTATGATACTCTTAACCCAAGTTTAATTCTTGATTTTATTACCTCAGTTTATAACATCATTTACCCTTGATGTAAATTTACCTAGTTTTCATTTATTGATTATATTTATTAATTTATTTATTTTTAATGATTCCAAGGTGCCAAGTTTGGTCATGCCCTTCAAGAACTTCCCTTGAAGCTCCAAGGTTGCCATGCTTAACAATTTATTTGTGATGCCAAGGGTGAAAAGTTGGTCGTGCCCTTCAAGAAATTCCCTTGAAGTTCCAAGGGTACCATGCCTAACATTTTATTTGTGATGCCAAGGGTGCCAAGTTGGTCTTGCCCTTCAAGAAATTCCCTTGAAGTTCCAAGGGTGTCATGCGACTTTCCCTTCAAGCATTGAGTGACTAGGAGGGGAGAGTATAGGTGCAACATCATAGACCGCTATCATCTCTTATGTTGCCTGCTATAGTGAGACTAATGGTGTCGGGGATCAAGGAATCCATCTTGATGCATGCCCCCGATAAAATCATCATGAGCGGCCCAACTTTGGGACCTGCCCTCATGACATCATGATATTCAAGGCAAAGGTCTTTCAACCCTTCCAGCCCAAGTCATAAGGGGTGTGCTAGTGGGTGTGATAAGGGATAGTATGCCACCCCTCCCATGTAATTCCATCCACTTGTACAACCCCATCTCCCATATGTGAGTCATTCAACCAAGAAACTAATATGTTCCTACAACCATTAACATATCATCAAAATATAGATAAACATATATAGAAGGTTTCGAAATCGACCTAGAATTTCAAAGATAAAATAATATAAATTTTCATCAAACCAGGTGTCGTCAACTCATCATGTGCAAGTGCCTCTGGTGGTTTCTTTCTATACTCAATAATAACTAGTAACCAGGTTTCTTAGTGTTAGTCATTTTCATAATAGCATTATTACCATCACCTAGTCATTCACATCATTGTTCATTGTGAACCAGAACTAATGTAAGTAGCTAACATAGGGGATACCTCCATCATGGCTAGCATCATCATAACCTTAATGGAACCATGCATATAGATCAAAGCTATCATCATTATAACATCAATAGAAAACATGTCTATCCTTTACTACTATCACCATCAGGATATCAATAGAGAGTACACATAACCATTAATTATATTGTAATCATAATATTAATAGAGAACATACATAACCATCACATTCACTAATAATAGAGTCATGTTTTTGGATCCTCAAACTGAGTTCCTCATAGACTAAAGTATCTAAGATAATGTCATATTATGGTAAGGAAACTAGAGTGGGCACTACATACACCCTCTCTTAACAATGGACTTTGTCTCGAAGTCCTTAGAACATAAGGGAAAAACGACACATAATCCTAGGAACCCTTCCTGAAACTCTTGCTAACCTTCTGGTGGGCAGATTATAATTTTTCCCAAGGTATCTATACCACGAATTCCATTATAACTAAAGGACTATATTTAGGGAACATTTTAGCCCAATTTTATTTAATTTTATTTAATTTTTTTATATTTTTTTAATTTTATTATCTATATATATATATATATAATAATATATATAGATATAGATATATATATAGAGTTTTTATGGACTAAGCAACAACAAAACAAGGGCAAGATAATCACAATCAATATTCATCTCATGGTATAATTAATATATGATGCTTTCAACCAAGTAAAGTCGTCCACACACTATACTCTTGTAGCCTCCAATTATAGTCGTTCATTTCAAAGTACGTTTACATAACCCTATAAGTGACAATATCGGGGACAATATGTAACACAAAGTGATTTGTATAATCATCATTGCATATGGTAGAGTTCAATGTCATAGATCTTGCAACAATATTGTCATAGAAGAAAAGATTGTATAAATTATTCCAAAATTTGTCCATACGTTTGATATTTTCAAAAGTCTTAAATTCTAAGTTATCCCTTCAGATAATTCTGTAATATTTCCCAATATCTCAATAAGTGTCATTTTGGACCCTTGTCAGTATGTTCCCTAAAATTATATTTGTAGCATCACATTTAGGCCATAAGCGGAAAAATTTCGAAAGAGGTGGACAAGTAAGAATAAGAAATTCAAATGGCGAACTTAAGCTTACAAGCTAGCAAAAAGACAAAGGACTTTGATGTCAAAAGTGCTAAAAATTAAAACATTCTTATTATCAATTGTAAATAAATAAATAATTAGATAAATTACAAAGCAAGTGATTGTGCATCAAGATGTAGTGTTCAATGAATAGTTCCTAGGAGTTTATCCAACCAAGAAACTCTTTGAAACATCACCACATTACTTAATTATAGATAATATCCTAGTAAACAATGATGTTAGTATCTCAACTAGTTAGAGATGATGTGGCACATGACCTAACAATGGAAGCATCTAAACACGCAGTTGATAATATATCGAGCATTGAATTGGGCATAAATAAGAATACTCTAAATAAGGAAATTATGCCAATCAATCAAAAACATACTTCCCAATCCAATGAATCAAAACTATCGGGAGGAATCAAATTGTTATAACACTTACCACGCCTCACCTATCAAGAAAGAGATAGTGACATCCCTGCTATCACTCAAGTTCATCTCCAAAGAAAGATCCCAACCTTTTTTCAAAGAAAACCCAAGGATACTATTAAGTGATCACAACTTGTGACCAATAACCACTCCACTTCACCTTCTCATGTATAAAGAATTAAATAAATTATCAAATTATCATAGCAACCTATTGAAAATATGATATCCAAATTATAATATATATTTATATCAATAATGATATTTATGAAAACTATAAATTAATTCAAATTAATATTAAAATTTCAAAACAAATTAATTTAATAATATTTTAAAACACACTCCTAACTTTTCATGTACCCATAAAAAAAAACATCCTTTTGCAATCAATATTTAATTATTGGCTTCTCTTTAATACATACCAGTATATAAAACTTCTATACAATTGATGTAAATATTAAATTTAACCAAGATATTACTACATAAAACATAATTTCCATATGTCAATTTATAATGTGGCACTTTTAAATCGTTATTAATTTTTAAAAGAAAGGCATGATTATTGTTAGAGCATTAAAATGCTTCACATCCAACCACTCATAAAGCCTAAACCAAGAAAATTAGCGTATGACGAAGTCAAGATTAAGTTTTTGGTATTATATGACAGAAAAGGACAACTTATTGAAATGAGATGGAACTAGCTTCATTAGTTAAACTTATTCTTATGTTTTATTTTATTATCATTTTCTGGTGATTGTTAATCATTAGATTATTATATAT
>APFE030517640.1:0-24937 GCA_000404065.3 Pinus taeda | reverse complement strand
TCCGCATCAATGATCTGCTTCCCTTTTTCATACCCCTTATTGGGTTCTGACTCAGAGTCGGAACATGCATCTGATTCTGAAAACTTTAGCTCAGCCACCAGTGACTGCTTGGCCCGACACTCACTTGTGTTGTGAGTGGAGCTCTTATGGAACTCGCACCATTTTCCAGTGTCCTTTCTCGGCTTCGCGGCGCTATTCTTTGCTTGCAGCTTCGGCTGGTTGACTTGGGTTGTCCCGCCTTGGCTTTGTCCTTTGTTCTGTGGTTTAGGGGCACCTTTCCCCTGCTTTGGATTCGCAGATCCAAAATCTCGCTTCTTTTGTTTCAACTTATGTTCGACCTTGACGGCATACCGGTATGCTGCGCCAGCGAGGGGATGTTTAGGAATTGTATTTCTTCCTGGATGTACTTGTGTAGGCAGCCACGGTATTTGAGCATCAAATGTTGCTCCAAATCCTTGATACCCAACTTTGTGCGAATGGTATGGAAAAGATTGGTGAACTCCGGCACGTCTTGGTCCCTTCCCTGCCGCAGCGTGTTCCACTTTATGTATTCATCCTCATAGCTCCCGACAGGGTAGTACTGCTCCTTGATGGCAGCCCGGAACGAGTCCCAGGTGGGTGTGGCTGAAAATAGTGAGCCAGTACTTTCATCCTTCTGCTCACAGTAGGTTTCCCACCAGTCCTTGACGTGGGGGGCTACTTTGAGAAGAGCAAAAACAATCTTTTCCCGACTCAAAAATTGATGACCATAAAAATAACCCTCTAGCAGATTTAACCATTTATCTACGACATCAGCATCTATCTGACCCTCGAATATGGGGATTTCAAAATTAACTTGTACCTTAAAGGGTGTGGTGTTTCCAGAGAAGCTTCTGGAAGCCGATGCGCCGCTTCTGGGTAGCCGCTGAAGGATCTGCGCAAAATTGTCCATCATCGCGTTCCATTGTTTCTCGAGCGCTTCTTCGAGCAAGATTTTGATGGGATCTCCTGCCCCCTCGTCTTTCTTCTCGTCCGCCATGGGAGGCCGTCGGGATTTGCGAGGCTAGTCTTGCAAAGGTTCAGCCAGTTTCAGCCCTAACTCCTTTATCCCGACCTTGTTGGGACATGCAAAGAAAACAGAGAAAAGCAGACCGCTTTGATACCATGATCCGATTTAAACAGGAACGCAACAAATTACAGAGATAACAATTACACAATATGCATAGAATAATACTTCATTTCATTATGGAAAATACTAAAATATGCTTACAATCAGAAATGGAAATAAACTAGCTAGGGCGATGGTAGCTTATCTCTGAGAAGAGATGTGGTGGCTACATGCCTCTGAACTGTGTTACAATGAGGCTCGAAGGCCTATTTATGGTTGAGAAAACAATGGAAAACCCTTAACATTCCAAAACCTAACCCTAGGAGATGAAACGCCAAACTGTGGGCCCCATTTGGGGGTAAGTTGGTACATCAACGTCCCAGGGTTGTAACTTTGGCATATGATCTCCGTTTGACACGTACAATAGCTCATTAGAAAGATCTATCCGAGCACTATCATTGTTGGAACGGGAAACGTGGTCCATCACATGGAACCATGTTACCCCCGGATTCCCCAAAAAACGTCGTTTAGGGCCTCAAAACGGCTCCGGAAGTTCAGGACCCGAAAAACTGCTAAAAATAGTAAGTTGTGCTACAATTAAGGAAACTGAAAATGCTGAGAAAGACAATGGTGGGGGTCTAGGTGGACTTGTCAGGTGGCCACCAATATCCACCTAGATCAATTAGGGTCAAGAAACTAGAGTGGGCACTACAATCAGGTTTAAAGAGATCGTGATGCTCTCGGGCAAGACCCCCTAGGATCTAGACCAAAGGCTGAAGAGTACGATCCATGAAGCCAATATGAAACTAACAGATGCATGACATCATGTATGATTTGTGGCCTCACTTACGCTACACTTAATGACGGCATTGTCACAACAAAAACTTTCCACCCGGGCTAAAGCATTATAGATGGAAATGAGATTGCATGAGACCCCTATAAAGGACCCTGAGTTGGAAGTCCAACAAATCCATGCGCAACTGCAGAATCTATGTATGGAAATGAAAATTTTGAAACAAGAGAGGACACCTCAGTTGGAGGTGCATGAGGAAGTATGGTGCATAAAATGCAAAGGCCAAGGGCACGACAAGGACCAATGTCTAGTGTTTGCGAACTACTTGGTAGGAGGAGGGCCAATGCCAATAAGATCGGAGGCACAGGTAGGGCCAAATGTGACATTTTCATTATGGTGCACGATCTGCCAGATAGGAGGAAAAGACACCACAGATGATTTTCATTTGTTGCAGAAGTATACGCAGACATCCCAACAATTGTTCTATAATTTCTGCAGGTCGATAGGCAATGATGAACGCACCTACTGAAGCTATGAACTAATGATGGATCAGACTCATGCCTATAGGGTGCAGGCCGAAACGTGAGCCCTCGACCCAAATGCAGGGATGGCATGCGCTGGGTTTCAGGGGTGCAGTCAAGGTCAAAGTAGAATGCGACCAAGAAAGGGTCGCGACCAAATAATTTGTTACAATTGTGGAGGGCCAAGGCATTATGCCTGTGATTGTACAAACCTGACTAGGATATCATGTTGGTACTATAATCAGTTTTATCATGAGGCAAAAGATTGCCCTTCACTGATAGCGATAATGTGAAAAAAGGGGGTACTCCAGCCCCCTCCGACCCAAAATGTACAAATGATGAGGTTTGAACCACGTGAAGAAGACCCAAATGTAAACATTATGCTCAAGACGGTATGACCATGGGAGATGATAAAGGGAAGCAGCCAAAAGGAAGCGTGTGGGTTCACAAGGCTCCTACAAAGGAACTCGAGTTTGACTTAGAACGTGCGAAGGAGACATTCATGGAAGCTAAGAAGAGCTTCACAGAGGCCTCCACTTCAGGTAGTAAGGATCAACTAGAACCAGGAATGGATCCTTCAATGTTCATTACCTTTATGGAGACATGCATGAAACTACTACATGAGAGGAAGGTAGTCAAAGGACTATAAGAACTCATCACTAGGTGTGTGGAGTCCAGAGAACCACACGTGGTGCGGAAATTGGGAAAGCATGCATTGCGCACCAGAAGGGAAATGAGGTTGACTACATAAATGGGTGAGTACGAAATGGATTAGGTAATCCTGGATCTGAGTTCGGACGTGAATGTACTACCAAAGCAAACATGGGAATGCATGGGTAGACCTGTGCTACAATGGTCCCCTATTCAGTTTCGAATGGAAAACCAACAAAATATTTTTCTCATGGGAAGATTACAAGGGGTAACAGTCGATATTGAAGGTGCGAGTGTGTAGGCGGATTTTGAAATGATAAATATTTTCTATGATAGCAATCCCTATCATGTGCTACTAGGAATAGGCTGGGCCACCGATATGAATGGAGTCAAAAATATGAAAAAGTGCAAAATGATCTTTGAGAAAAAGTCACTACGCATGGTAGTACCACTAGATCTAGCCGAAGGAGCACGATACACTGAACCGATGCGTGATGATGATAGCGATGATGATCTTGATTGTATTTACAAGATAAATACATGAGACTAGGATTGGATGAATCCAACTACAAATGGGATAATCTCGTGGGAGCGCAAGAGCTCCTACACTTCGGACTTAGAGGAAGAAGTAGAGGATCGACAGAATTGGCTGCATGAAGTAATGATGCTTAATTGCAATATGATGGTGATATCACTGCGTTGCGTGACAACAGAGGCAAGGGAGCTACTGATGTATGATGGATTGTTAGCATTGGATGAATTTCTGAGCCAATTTGAAAGTGCAGTCCCAGAGCAGCAATGATTCGATACATTGAAGTGGGCACTACGTGCAACACCCACACAATGGTGGGGTAAGCATGAAGGAAATTTTGAGGACTCATGCGGATGATGCGCCTACGTTTTGGAAAACCACCATTACGACTAGAAGATAAATATGATGAATGAGATGATCCATGCACGCACCTCGTGAAATAGACCAAGGTCTATGGGGAAGAGCCACAGCCTAAATGGGTGCATTTATTCTACCATACCTTGGATGTCATACCCATGAATTGTTATATTGAGATGGAACTACACCATGGTATGGGCGAATGGGATGTGTTGTGCAAGGTATTTTTGTTAACATTCACATTTGAATATCATTGGTCGAATACTGTTGATGATGCGCTACAAGTAGTAAAATTTGCTACCTTCAAAATACTACAAGAGCCAATGGGAGTGCTTCAGTGAGACTGGCCAACACATTTAAGTGGTGCACTGGAGTGTTATAATGTAAATGTCGAAGAGGGTGATGAGGACCCATGAAACATTAACATTTCAAAAACAAAAGGCTCTCGTGAGATTTGCGAACCATCACTTGAAGACCTCGACATCACTGCACCACTAAAGACAAAGAAGGTCAACAATGGAATAGAGGTAGAGCCGAAGTACACAATGCTTGGGGAATATTGGGACAATTCCACAGTCAATAAAGTCACTGAGTTACTCTACGAATACCTAGCCTTATTCCCAACCAGAATTACAGACTTAAAAGGGATCGTGGGTGATTTAGAGATAATGAAGATAACCCTGAAACCCAACGTGCAGCCACTTAAGAAACAACCATAAAGCTTGAACCCAAAGTACAAAGAAAAGGTCTGCAACGAATTATAAAAAATGCTCACAGTCAAAATTATTGAACCAGTGGAAGAATTCGACTGGGTGAGTCCCATGGTAGTACAGGAGAAAAAATAGAAGGGTGAAATAAGAATATGCATGGACCTCAAGAAGTTGAATGATGCCTGTGTACAGATGAAGTACTAGAGAATGTTAGTAGTCAGGAAGCATACTCATTCACGGATGGGTTCTTAGGGTACCACCAGATCAAGATCGTTCCAAAAGATAGGAGTAAGACGACCTTCACAATAGAATGTGGCTGCTTTGAATACACTGTGATGCCGTTTGGACTAGAGAACACGACAGCTATATTTTCGTGCATTGTGGTAGCCACGTTCAAAGAATACATCCACAAGTTTTTGGAGGTCTACCTAGATGACTAGACTGTTTTTGGATTAGTTAAGCACCATGTAGCAAGCTTACGTTTGATGCTCGATTCTTGCCGCCGGCACCAGACTGCATTGAACCTAAAGAAGTGCACATTCCTTGTTCCCTTTGGAAACCTGATGTGACATGTGGTCTGCAAACAAGGACTGATGGTGGACCCTATGAATATTTCCATTATCCTAAACTTGGAAGTACCGTGAAGTCTTAAACAACTACGCGCTACCTTGGGACACACTGGATACTATAGGAAGTTCATCAAAATTTATGCCCAGATAACCGCGGCAATGGAAAAGCTATTAAAAAAAGGTGTTACATATTGATGGAATGATGATTGCATGAAGATTTTGGATGTCCTAAAGGGAAAATTGGCCTCTGCACCAATCCTGGTCTTCCTGAAATGGGACGTGGAATTTCATGTACATGTTGATGCATTGTGTATCGCATTGGGAGTCGTACTCACACAGGAAGGCATGGAGGGTGTAGATCACCTGATCGCGTTTACGAGCCGAAGGTTGTCCAAAGTGGAAAAGATCTACTCTACCACTGAGCGTGAGGGGTTGGAAATGGTGTACACACTCTAAAAATATCAACACTATCTACTTGGAAGACATTTCAAGGTGTATATTGACCATTCCGCATTGAAATACTTGGTGAACAAGCCTGTGTTGGGGAGGGAAATATGAAAATGGATTCTATTGTTTCAAGAGTATGATTTTGAGGTCATAGTCAAGCTGGGATGCTTAAATGTAAGACCAAACCACTTGTCATGAATTGAGACGGGCAAGGAACCAACAAATTTGGAGGAGGCACTACCTGATGCACAACTCTTTGTAGTACTCATCGCGGACAGACACTTTGAAGATATAATTCATTTTCTAACAACAGGGACTGCGTCGAAGGAGTACTCAATCCAACAAAAGAAGGAATTGGTGGTGCACACAGTGGACTTTTCTGTCATCATGGGGCGCCTCTACAAGATGGGAAATGATGAGATATTGCGAAGATACGTACCTAAATTTGAACGAGGTCAGATCCTCATGGAAGCACATGGGGGTGTTGCAGGAGGACACTATGCAAGATACACGACCGCATAGAAGATTCTTCATGCAGGGTTATGGTGGCCGACCCTGCACCAAGATTCGAAAGTGCACTGTAAGGCCTGTGATATATGTCAAAGGACAGGGAAACCATCACGAAGGAATGAGATGACACCCAATCCCCAAATGACACTACAGCCATTTGAGAAATGGGTAATCGACTTTGTAGGCTCGATCAAACCTCAGGGAAAGACAAGGGCACTCTACATCATCACCACAACAGAGTACCTGACATGATGGGCTGAAGCGCAGCTAGTCAAGGACTACATGGCCTCCACGACTGCAAAAGTTTTGTTCAAAAATGTGTTGACACGATTTGGCTATCCAAAAATCTTAATGAGTGATCGCAGAACACATTTCCTAAATGAAACCATCAGCGCGCTCACAGAAGAGTTCCAGGTGTATCATTAGAAAAGTACACCGTATCACCCACAGGCCAATGACATAGTAAAGGCATTCAAAAAAATATTGGAGACTGCGTTGACCAAAGTATGTAACACGCAGCGGAACGACTAGGACCTACTCATCCCTAATGTGTTATGGACATAAAGGACAACGTGCAAGAAATTGATGGACACCCTTCCGGATGGTCTATGGTATGGAAGATGTCATGCCAATGGAATAGATCATACCTAGTATGTGAATATCAATGCTTACAGGCATGACGGACCACAAAGCTCTAGAAGAAAGGCTTGCACAATTATAAGAACTCGAGGAAGAACGTTTTCTTGCTAGAGTTCATCAATAGGTACAAAAGCAGCGTGAAAAGGCTTGCACGACCACCATATCAAGTTGCGCACCTTCAAGGTAAATGACTTAGTGCTAGTGTATCACAATAGGTTTGGAAAATTTTTGGGAAAATTCAGAATGCACTAGCTAGGACCATATGTAGTAAAATAGGTCACAGATGGAGGAGTGGTCCAGCTAGTCAAACTCAATGGAGAACCCTTCCCAGGAAAAGTTAATGAAAGTCGCCTGAAGCCCTACATGGCTGGGTCGACTATCTGACTGACCAGCCAAAGCATAGTCTTCGCGACCCAAGGAGCTAGACAAAGGTGCAGGACTCTAAACACACGCACCAGAAGTCGTACCAAAGAAAGGACACGATTCAGATGCGGATGATTCGGAAGCACAAATGCAGCAGGTCCAGCAAACCGCAGAACAATGTGTCATGAACCTTTGGGCAGTACAAGAATAGTTGGAGGGGCTCCGTGCCAAGATCACCGCACCAGCAAAGTGACTCGAGACGAATCACATTGATTGTGTTGGGGCCCTGTTGGGCATGGAATCCCCCCCCACATCATGTTTTGGGGCTCAAAGCCCAAGTTTTGGTCAAAGGCTGTTTTAAGACTCTATGAATTACGGGCGCAGAGCATGAAGTATAGATGAGTCATAGTGCTGTCCACCCTAAAATATTATAATGTAATGTGAAGCTATGTTGGCCTACCCATGGTCTGTAGACCATGGGATTGTATAAATAAAGAAAGGTTCTGAGTGTAAAGGGAGGGATGGTTTTTGGAGAATAATATGAATGGTTCGAGCTTAGAGTAGGGTTCTAAGTGTACTGGGTCATAGTGGTAGGAAGAGGGTCTGCAGTTGAGTGCACAAAGGCCTAGTAGAGTCCGCAACTGAGTGCGCGGACCCATGTAACTGAGTGGACAAGGCAGTGTCGAGTCTATAATCTGCATCGAAGATTAATAAAGAGAAGTTGATTCCTATTTTGGTGTATCTATTGTGAAATATCTTCTTTACATTTATATTGGTTTATTTTATCGTGCGCTATGATATGATTGCGGAATATGTTGTAATAATCACTAATCTTATACACACAAGTTAAGTAATAAGGCAATAACAGATTAACAGTGAGAAACTTGGGTATTATACACGTTGTGCCTCTGGTAGGGCTGCGCGGAAGTAGCATCACAGGCTGCGAAGGCATAGCAAGTGTGCGTAGCAATGGGTCAGACCGCGAAACTCCAGAAGCCCATCAGACATCCCCAAGGTGTGGAAACGTGGTTCTAGCACCCTCCCATACTGCTTCGGGTGAGACCTCATTCTATGCTCTGCAAACTGTTGCTAAAAGAGCCAGTAGTACTAGGATTTCTTAACTAAATCACCTCTGAACCTGGGTCAAGCCCATACAAGCCAACAGAGAGGATAGAATAAAAATAGGATTTCTTCTTATTTTCAGTGTTTTTGACCCCTATCATTGATTTTCCAGTGTGACTAGAGTGTATTTGTATTGATTGACATCCTTGTTTGATCACAATTTTTCTCTTGGCTTTGTTGAAATGTTTTTGAAATATTGAGTGTTTTCTAGCATTTCTAGGTTATCTAGGTCACCATTCGCTCATTGTTTGATTTGATTATTTGAGATTAATTGTTTCCATTTAGGAATCTTACTACCTTCAAGACATGTTGCTTTCGATTCGTGATTGTGAAGTAATTTTCATTAGTATTGAGTCATTTTTTATTCTTTGAAGATTACTTTTACTCCATTGTCAAGCATAAATTACAATTGTGTGCTTTGGAATGACTGAAAGTGAATGCTTGTTTGATTTCTTTGTTTTGAAAAGAAAAGTGAATGTTTTCCTCATTTAAGTATTTTTGAAATGATTTGCATTCAAAAACCATAAGTGAGTGAAATTTTCATTTAAGTTGTTTTAGATTGTGTTTTATCCTTTGCTCATTGCATTAGTTTGCATTGTTGAATCAAAGTTAAAATCAAAAATAAATTTAGTGCATGTTAGTGAAAGAAAAGTTATTTTTGTTTCTCTTAGGATTTCATCTTGGCATTGCATTTGGTTGTAAAAGTGAAAGATTAGATCTCTTTTTTGCATTGGAAAGATAAAGAGTTGTGTTTGATGTGTTTTTCTTGATTGATGCATTATTTGGTTTTCTCTCTTCCTTTAATAGTTTAGCCTTCATCAAATGAAAAGATTTCATTTCTTCTATTTAGTTGCATCATAGGTATAGGGTGACATCGTTGAGCCATCAAACTGAAACTTAATTGAAGATAAACTTAAAATTTACCTCAATTAACCTAAGGAGCATTTGTAACCTAACACAATGATCTAGAGGTCTAGGCTAGAGACCTTTTCTAGCATCTTTAGCAGTTTTCATTAACTATCTGTCGTGTATTCTAGGGGTGAAATCACGTCCCAGTATGGAAGTATATAGAAGGTTCTCCAGTGCTTTCGGGTATATAGGACCCACTTCAGTATGATAAGTATATAGGGATGCTCTCATCAAATGGTTCTGCATTAGACAGTGCTAACGTGGACTTGTGCTCCCCATACTGTCAAGTATATATTGGGATACCCCACTAGGTTTCTATGTACTAGCCATAGGTAACTGAGTCAGATGCCTTGTAAACGTGATACACCGAACACAACATTCGGGGAGATCGGTCGTTGTACGTCAAGTCCTTGGTTTTGGCTAAGGTGTATATAATGGTTCATGGATACTTAGTAAACCCTCTTGCCTAGCATTACCCATTTTGATTTATTTATTGTTTTAGGTCATAAAAATAACTTCCAACAATAACATGTCAAACTCATGCAGTTTCTTCTTGGCCCCACATTGATTAAATTCCTTGTAAATTTTAATTTTAATTAGTGATCAACGAATCATCTCTCTTCCTTCTCCTCTTAAGAGAAAGTCACAGTGGTTGAACCATTGAGTTCGTTCCCCTAGGTTGTCTAATACTCAAGGGTCTTCACAAGGAGGTCATCCTGAACTTCCACAGTCACTTGAAGCTCAAGGCTTTGAACTTGGAATTGTCCCAAGCATCCAACCTCTTGCTTCTCGTCCTCCACCTTGAGATTCATTGTCATCCTAGGAATATAATCCAGAAACCCCTAAGAGTCCATAGAGGTTTATTTTATACTCTTTAAATCTACTATTTTATTCAATTGTCATATCTCCTCAATGCCCTTATAGTCCATACAATCGATTGGGTGTTCCTTTGGAGTTATCTCCTTGTCCATCTTGGATTCCTCCTCACCATTTGTTTCCACCTATGGCTTTAGAAGGTGAGATTCCAACCTCTCCTAGAGGTCCTCCGGAAGTTTCCGCTACACACACTCCTAATGTTGATGATGAGTCTGAATATTACTTTCCTCTGGAATGCTTTCCTTACATAGGAAGAGTTTCATCTCAATCAACTCCTGAAAATAGTGGGCCTATACTTCCACTTGGTTATACAACCTTGGCTCAATTAGTTTTAGGAACTCCCAGTGCTTCCTCCTTTTGCCAAAATCTTATTTGGTCATTAAATGTTATGCCTACTTCTAGTCTATTTATTCCTAACGTGACCTCTTAGATACTTGTACAAACTATCATTACTTCAGTCCCAATTCAACCTACGACTCTATTACAACCATTACCAGCATTTGATCCTTCCATTTCGGTGCAACTAACTGTTTTTATTTATACATCTATAAGTTCCTCAATCCCTCCATCAAGTGGACAAAATGTACCACAGCCGCATTCATAGCCTGTGGGGGAAAATCCCAACTTTCCTCTTGTGTCTGGTGGAACCCATGTGAGTGGATCACAACCTCACATGGTTGGAGTGAGTCAACCTAATTCTAGCGGTATTCCTAATCCCGTTAGTCCATCCGAGGCAGGTAATATCCAATATCAACAACCTTACATGGCCTAGATACCCGTCCAATAGTATTATGTTCCATATGGTTCACAAGCACTGTAAAATCTGCCTTATATTCCACAAGCAGGTACTCATGTGCAACCTGGTCCAAATTCTATTCTTGGTGCATATTGTCAAATCCCATTTGGAAATTACCAATACCTGCAAGGAATCCCTCAAGGAACTATCCAACAACCTTTACTACAATAAGGGAAACATTTATAGAAGCAAGGGTAACCTTTGCAGTACCAAGGGAAACCTTTGCAATAGCAAACGTAGTTTGTTCAACATCTCAATCAACCCTTGAATCCACAAGGTCAACCATTGTAGCAAATGCAGTAGCAAACTCAACCTGTATATCAACAAGGTCAAACCTTGCAGGCACAAGGTCAACCCCTATAGCAGCAAGGCCAACAACTTTATTACCAAGGTCAGTAGGCGAAACAACCTCACAATCCATATGCCGCACATTATTTTTATCCTACATATGGTTACCAATGGCTTATGGCAGGTCAATATCAACCCTACCCTAGATAGAATCCACCTTATAGTCAAGGTACCCCTCAGTGAGGGAAAAATCAAGCCCCTTATGGTCAAAATCCTCCACTTTGGGGGCAACATCCTTGCCAACAAGGTTGTAACCCACAAACTAGGCCTTATCAAAAGCCTTATATGCCTTTTAATCTGCAATTTCCATTTTTAACGATGTTGGAACTACCTGATGTCTCAAGGCTTACTAATGATCCAACTTTTCATTCCCCTTATTGGGCTCCAGTTCCCACTAAAATTCCAAGAAATTGCCCCAAATTTGAAGGAAAATCTAAATAAGACCCTCAAGCCCATGTGATGACATATCACTTATGGTGCTATTCCAATTCTTATGTTGATGATTATGTTCATCTTCGCCTCTTTTAGTGAACCTTGACAAGTGTTTCCACAAATTGGTACGTCAAATGACCTTGAGGTATCTATGAAAACTTCAACTCTTTGGCCATGGCTTTCCTCACACACTTCTAGCTATAGTTCATTATGAAAATGGTACTCATTTTCTCACATCTCTGAAGCAAGATATTGCGACTCATATCTCTGATCATATCCATGAATGGAGACGTTGGCATCACCTCATCAAATTTTAAATTCCTAATGAGTTGTTAACCGAATGGTTTACCAATTATTTCATAAACAAAATTGCTAAAGATATAGCAATGGTTTTTTGTTTTATCAAGGACCAGGCTATTGCACGTGCCCATTATTTGGATTTAGTTGATTCCTAATCCGAAACATTATATGAAATTTTTCTTGATGATCCAAGAACATCTTCGAAGTTTCCCGATGTACCACTTGTTGATGGTATAATTGGATCAGTATCCCAAACTTCCACCAAATATTGTTCGAAAAAAATCTGTTTTGAATACTGGTTCTAGTTCCCCCTCTAAAAACCCATCAAATCTTGGTAAAACCTCTGAGGTGAATTTCGTTTAGTCTACCATTATAGATAAAGCCTTGAAAGGTAAGAAGAAGGGTAAAGGTAAAGAAAAATATGATACCCCAGAACAGGATCCTCCTAAGTCATCTGCTGATGATGCTTCCAAACGAAAGCCAAAATATCCTTGCCTCATTTGTGAGGAAGATCAGTATACAAAGGATTGTCACCGACATGCCAAAGTTAGTCATTTACTGAAAGGGACCCTAGCTATTTTGAAAAAGGCATTCCCATCTCAGCAAACTCAGTTGGTAGACCAACCACAATCCTCTACCTCATATGGTTCTCAATTTTACATGATGATGGGTTCATTACCTATCTTTGTAGCCACTGGATCGAAATATTATCAAACCCCTCCAAAATAGGTTGTGGAAAAGGAAGCCATTGATATACCTTTTACTTCCGCTCCACCCAACTCTAGTCCTCTGCATATTGAGAGACCTAATAATGAATCAGTTATATGACCACCTCCCAAAGGTGTGCTTCTAAATTCATCCTATAATCTGAACACTAGAGCTATCAACATTACAATATTTTCGAAGATTTAGCTCAGGCGCCTTCAGCAATGTCTACTTTGGAAGTTCTCCAAACCTGTCCAACGCAGTGGGAATCATTATTGTTTGCTATTGGAGGCATTGATCCTACTAATTCAAGCTTCATTACTTTCGATCTTGAAAACCACGTTCCTCATGTTCCTCATCAAATTTCCTTTTTTATTCAATTCATTATAAAAGGAAACACGATCCATCACACTGTCATTGATGAAGGTGATTCTACTTGCATCATGTTTGTTTCATGTTGGAAATTTATTGGCTCTCCACCTCTCAACTAGTCCCCGAACACCTTGGAGGCCTTTGGTGGTAGAGGATCCTATCCTTATGGTATTCTCACCAGTTTACCCATCACTTTGGAAGGGAAGACTATCAAGCTAGAAGTAGAAGTTGTAGACACGAATATGAACTATAACCCTCTACTTGGGAAAAGTTGGACCCATTCCATGTTTTTTGTGGTTTCTGCTTTATTCCAGGTGCTATGTTTTCCTCATGAAGGAAAAATTTTCACTGTCGATCAATTGTCTTTTTTCTCTTCATTTGCCTCAAATGGAAATATTCCATATGTGGGAAATATTGATATTCGATATGAGAGCATGGGGGCAGGTCTTTTCAAAGATTCTGATTTAATGCGATTTTTTTCTCTCCCACCTCTGCATGTCACCTTGATCAACATGATTTCTATTTCTACAGACCCATGGATCTTTCCTTCTCCAGATCAGGTTGATTCCTTTGGTGATGCTATGCTTCTAGTTCCTTTAGAACACGATTTTCATGAAATTGTCTTGGCTTCAGCAGCAGCTTTGAAAAGTCATACTATTCTCAGTATGTACCTAGATACTTATTCGCAATCTCCTTGGCTTGGTTCTTGGGATTCTCTGGATGCCTTGAATGAGATATTCCCCACCGACAAGAGTATTGTTGAGGTTATGTCTCTTGATGAAACTCCTTGGAATTATGTCCATGATTGTTCTTCATTTCTTCCAACTCTAAGTGAGTTTCCTTCGTGTATCAAAGTTTTTGTTTCTCATAACCCGATGCACCCATTTCAAACACTTGTTCTAGTGCATGAAGTTTTGTTCGAAGGTAATATGGGAAATATTACTACAACCATGCCAATAAACATTTCCATTAAACCTAGAACTGTTGAGAACGTTCACATTGGGGTTTCTTGTTCTACTTATGAGATCAAGGTTTACACTGACCTTTTCAAATAATTTTGAGATGTCTTCACTTGGACGTATGAGGAAATGCCTGGTATTGATCCATCTATTGTGGTGCATGAAATACACACGTATCTTGATGCAAAGGCCATTCATCAATGGATCTATCCTATGCATCCTAGGAAGGATGTTGCTATTAAGGGAGAAGTAGAAAAACTTATAAAGGTTGGTTTTATTTACCCTATCCCATTGACAGATTGGGTCTCTAATATCATAACTATTACTAAAAAAGAGGGAACCATTTGAGTTTTTGTTGATTACCATGAAATCAATCATGCATGTCCTAAATATAACTATCCTACTCCCTTTATTCATCAAATCATTGATGAGTGCACAAGGAGTATCATCTTCTCTTTTATGGATGGTTTTTTTTTGTTACAACTAGATTAACATATTACCCGCTTATCAACACAAGACAGGTTTCATCTGTCCATGGGGGATTTTTGCTTATAAGAAGCTCCCTTTCGTTCATAAAAACGTTTGTGCTACCTTCCAAAGAGAAATTTCATATGCCTTTCATGATATTAAACACATTGCTCAACCTTATCTAGATAACTTACCAACTCATTTTGTTAAGTGTTGTGACCATTCAGACCACCTTGGAGCAATCTTTTTGTGTTGAGAACACTATAATATCCGTCTCAATCCACATAAATGTGTCTTCTGTGTAGAATCAGGTCGGCTCTTAGATTTTGTTGTTTCCAAAGAAGGTATCCAAATTGATCCACTGAAATTTGAGGTGATTATAAATATACCCCCTCCTTCATTAGTGCACCAATTGCAAAGTTTGCAAGGAAAGGCTAATTTTCTTTGTTGCTTTGTCCCAAATTATAGTGAGCTTGCTAAGGGATTTAATCGCTTGCTCAAAAAGTGGATACCATTCATGTGGGATGAAATTACCCAAAACTCTTTTGATGCT
The DNA here is from genome assembly GCA_000404065.3 of Pinus taeda. Classification (NCBI taxonomy): domain Eukaryota; kingdom Viridiplantae; phylum Streptophyta; class Pinopsida; order Pinales; family Pinaceae; genus Pinus; species Pinus taeda. Next base: position 9,918 of record APFE030517640.1, on the reverse strand, counting down.
CTAAAGAATACGCTCATCAATGCTCCTTTATTACTTCCCCCTGACTAACATCACGATTATTTCATGTACTTGGCTACAGCTAATAATACCATTTCTATGGTGTTGGTCTAGGATGACTATGATGGAAATGAACATGTGGCTTATTATTTGAGTTGAAATCTCATTGACACTAAAACTCTATATTCTCATGTTGAGAAACATGCCTTATTTCACCATTATATTCTTCTATGGAAGACCACAGTGATTTATCATTGTAACCCCATGACTTATATTTGGACTCATCAATTGCTTGGGGGGGAATTCTCTAAATGGATTTTTATCCTACAAGAGCTTGATTTGGATTTTACTGTCACCAAATCAAATAAATCAATCGTTTTTGCTGAATTGATTTGTGCCCTTCCTTCTGCAAACACCTCCACTGATTTTACTGAGCATATTCCTGATGAAACTTTATTTCTTATCAGCACTCTCAACCCATGGTACTGAGATATCATTGTTTATCTTCAAACCCAAACCTTCTGATCCGAGTTGTCTCGATCTGACCGATGCTGCAACTGGCATTAGTCTCAACCCTATCAGATTATTGGTCATATGTTGTATCGAGTTAGTGTTGATTTTGTTCTTTGCATATGTCTAACACTTGAAGAGGTTGAACAAGTCTTGAATGACTACTACTCTGGGGCATGTGGTGGTCACATGTTAGGCTATGCCACTACTCAAAAGATCCTTCATTCCAGTTATTTTTGGCCTTTCATCTTCAAAGATTGTATTCTAGTCATCAAAAGTGCCATGAATGTTAGATTTATAACCGAAACAATGAGCCCTGCCAGCACCCTTAAACCCAATCATTACCATTAGCCCATTTGTTAAATGGGGCATAGATTTCGTGACATGTAGCCCTTGCTCGATCGGGGGGCATGGTTATATCATTGTTGTCATCGACTACTTCACTAAATGGATCGAGGTGATGCCTACATATAATGTTGATGATATCACTACTACTTAGTTCCTCTTTAACCATGTCATAGACCGTTTTGGCATCCCTCAAGCCATTGTTACTGATCACATATCACATTTTCATCAGTACATTATGGTAGAGTTAACTACTCAATTGGGTCTTCGCCATGATAGCTTGACTCCTTACTACCTGCAGGCTAATGGCCAAGTTGAAGCAATTAACAAAGTTTTGATTACTATGCTTCAACGATCCTTTGGGAAACATAAAAAGGATTGGCAACTCATGTTATTCTTGGCTCTTTGGGTTTACCAAAAATCATCTAATACAACCACTAGTTTCACTCCATTACAGTTGGTTTATGGTTTAGAGGCGACACTCTTGATCGAGTGTGAAATACCTTCGTTAAAATTAGCTATCGAACTACTCCCCAATACCTCGCCTGAAGAGGAGCGGTTACTTTATCTCGAGAGACTTGATGAGACCTGTTGTCTTTCTGCGATGGTGATCGAAGCACATAAAAAACAATTTAAAGGAAATTTTGATCAAATTGTTTCTCCATGCATTTTTGCTGAAGGTGACTTTTTCCTTCTGTATGATCAAGCCAAGGATAAGTTAGGACCTGGAAATTTTGAACTTATGTGGCAGGAGTCATATATTGTAAAATGTGTCTTGTAAAAAGGTGCATATGTGCTAGTTGACTATGAAGGTAATGCATTTTCTCAGCCCCATAATGGGCTGTATCCAAAAAAGAATTATCTGTGAGTTCTGTGTAATTACTTTTGTACATTAGTGTGTGAATTCATTGGTGTATAGTTTTGATTTTTGGTGTGATTGTTCGCTTTGAAAAAATGTTTTTTCTGTTTACCTTGTGTTCCACTCGGTTTGTAGATGTCATCAAACATTATGTTGGTTTTGTTGTTGGTGCTTTTCATAGCACACAGACCTTATCTTCCATAGCTTGGGCTCTCTTTGCCCCTGATAGTGAGTTGATTGATTTACAAGGTATTTGCATGGGACGAACAACTAATAATATTTTCGAGTGTAGTGCAATCATTAAACTATTATTAGAAGCAGGTGCTCTTGGAATTAGAAATTTAGTTCTAAGTTAGATTCACAACTCGTTGTGTTAGAATTGAATAATCATTACCCAATAAGAAATCCACAAATTTTGTGTATGTATCTACATGTTCGATTATTGGAAAGAAATTTTGATTTTATCACATATCAACACATTCCACACAATTTGAATACTTTAACATATGCATTAGCAAATTATGTTCTTGATAAACATTTGTGTACTTTATAAAATTGATCATATCATCATGATACATGAACAAATACTTAGAAAATAAAAACATTCAATATATATATATATATTATATATATAATATATATATATATATATATATATATATAATATATATTATATATAATATATATAATATCGCATCCGCCAAATTTTGTTCATCAAAAATCTCGAAAAATATAATTGTTCTGAGACACATGGCTTTCAAAGCCTACAACAATGCAAAAACAACTAGAAAGGCTATTCACCTACACAATGCTCATGAAAACACGAGACGACTCTAATACTCGGCCTAATAACCGACGCAGTCTCACAGACACTCCTATTGTATGCTTTTGGTATCACAGTGGCATGTCATCTATAGTCACGTACTCTGGAATCCCTCGAGTGATCACTTCCAGATTTAGTTCCATCTCTGTTGGGTCACGAAAAAGGTATGTTTTCTCCTTGGTAATCACTTTATTTAACACTCATCCTCACATGATTATATCTGTTTATGAATAAAAGTAGAGGAAATAATAGCTAAAGTCAAGTAAAAACAATCAGTAGATGAATCTAAGTAGGAAAAACTGACTTTTACTATCTTTATGTGCAAAAGTCATGAATTGAACAATGGTTGCTCAATTGACATAGTGAAAGCATTTCACAATGGAAAGCAACAACGTCAGAGTCAAGGTAGGACAGCGGAAGACCGGACAAACCAATGACTATTTTATGACAAAATCAGATCAAGTATAGTGAAATCCTCAGGATCCCCTGATCCTGAGGATTCTCTTTTATCTATTTACTTTCTAAATGTAATATATAAGGCCGAAAGGCAAAATTGCATAGAGTTCAGAATTTCGCAGTTTGTAATTATTATTTTTGACATTTAATACTATTATTTTGGATGTCATAACTTGGTTACTTACATTAATGAAGAAAGGTTGCGTTTAATTCATACTTATATTTTGAGTATCACTTAGTGGAGACTTCTAGCGACTTTGGGCCGAGTCAAGAGAAGATCTACTGCTTCACCTGTGTCATAATCTTTTCTATTTCATTCTTGATTGCTTGTTAATGCGAAGTTAATATTAATTCTGATTATTGTAAGGATTTTCGATTCAATTTGTGTTTGTTGTTCATTTGAGATTTAGATTGATCTGTGTTATATGTGAGTAATAATTTTGATTGAATTGGTTATGATAGTTCCAACTTAGATCGTTGTTCCTTTCAAGTAATGTTATCATATATTTCAAAGATAGAATTAATCGCTTTATGCTTCTATAGTCATTTAATATTTAGATAATGTTTGATATTCCTGTATTGTTTGTTCAATTCATAATTGTTGATCAATTCAAAATTGTTGTTCAATCCAGAATTTTCGTTCAATTCGGAATTGTTGTTCAATTCAGATTTGTTGTTCAATTCGGAATTGTTTCTTAATTAGAATTAATTTTTTATTTAGGATTTGATATTCAATTACCATTTTTGTAGATTGTTACAGTTCTCTTTCATGAGTAAGTGAGTTAGCTTCAATTCTAGTTAAAACTACCAAGCGTGATCCTTTACAACATGTCTTCAGATGTATTTGCTTCCATGATAGGTTAAGTAGAATTACAAAGTGCGTTATGAATTTCTTTCATAATTACTTCTTTCAGAGTTGATTGGATTGAGTTTGAAGAAGATAGTCATTAGAAATTGCAATTATTTGTTATTAGTTATCCTCTGAATTCACTGCATATATAGTGTTGACACTCTTGAATAAAAAGACTTACCTCAGGCTGAAAATTAATGTAGGAATTAGGATTGTTTGTAAAAATACATCTTAGTGCACCAACATTTTGGCACCGTTGTCGGGGAGAGTGTTAGATCCCTATAGTACTAGTGATGCCCCCATTTCTATTGTAGGTGTATCCCTTATTAATATTGTTGTGCCCCTATTATCCTCATGTTGTTATTATTATGCCTTTTTTGTGTCTTTATATTATTATTGTTAGGTTGACTTGGTTATATTGTGACTCCTTAGACTCCTATATATAGAAAGGATGTTTTGTCATTTCTATCATCCAAGAATTGTTCATTTGTGTAATGTAAAGAAGCTTGCCCCCTCGAAGAGGCTAAATTCTAAGGCGTTTAACTATCTTTTCTATCTTTTTGTGAGTTGGTTTCATAAAATTTGGTATCAGAGCTTTGGATTCTAGGGTTTCACTGCTCCAAATAGGTCATCGTTGCATTTTCTCTATAAATTTTTTTCTGCGATGTTTCAGAAGCAAAAAAAAAGACCCATTTGAGATGAATTCATTCTAAACCTCAGGTTTGAATTTTAGAGCTTTTCGCACTATATTTGCGGAGATATTATCTAAGGAAGTTGGCCTTTTTGTAGACACCTAAATTACATTCCAAATTGGTGACCTCTGGAAAATCATCATAACTTTTGTTTCGAGCATCAGATTGAAATTTCATAAGTTACAGAAACAAGACGAACTTTAGTTTCCTGTTTATATTTTTTAGATACTAAAGTCGAAACAGTGACACGTGGCACCTCATACAAGTTCGCTCTTCTAGAAATGTCTATAATCAGGTCATCTTGGGAGATTTGGCATAACTCTGCCTTGGAGAATCTAAATTAGATCAAATTGGTGGCATTGGAAAGAGGACATAGAGTGCTACTGTAGTTCACAATTTCAGAACTGGATGATCTGAAATTACAAAGATACAACAAATTCAATATCGAGCTCCTACAAAGTGAAAAAAAGGTGTGTAGTTTTTTTTTTAATTTTTGCATAAGCTTGGTTTGAAAAGTTAGTTTGAAGGAATTCAAATGGCATAGTAAAGAATTATTATCGGTAATTGATGCCCCAAGGAAAGAAAATGCAAACACCTAGTAAGCAACCTGAAATTTCTAGCATGACTCATGAAGAAGAGAAAGAAATGCAAAATGATATATCAAAATTACGAGACCAAGTGCAACAAATGTCACTTGCACAAAAAGTAACAAAATCTAAGTGGATGGTTTAAAGAAAGATGTAGAAGCTAATATGGATGGTTTAAAGAAAGGCGTAGAAGCTAAGATGGATTGTTTAAAGAAAGGCATAGAAGCTAAGATAGATGGCATGGAAGCTAAGATGAATGACATGGATGCTAAAATGGATGGCATGGATGATAAGATGGAAGAATTGAAGATAAATTTGAATAAGTTTCTACAAGAAATGGCGACTAATGGTGAAGGGGGAGTAAATGAAACTAATGATGAGAACAAAATAAATGTTAGTCATGATTTCATAGACTCTAATGTTGAATCGAAGACCCACCATATTCCAAAAATTGATATGAGCAAGTTTGATCTCAATAATGTGAAAAACACACAAAAGGTACGTATTGCAACTTTATATTTGGAACCAAATCAGTTTGTATGGTATCAATGGCTTTGCTCTCATAAACAAATTATCACTTGGGCAATTTTTATAGAAGAAATGATAGCACATTATGAGGATACAAAAAGCAACACTTTTTTTAGCCAATTGATAAGTCTCAAACAAAAGGGTTCAATGATGGAGCACATTGAGGAGTTCCAAAAATTGAACATAAGGGTAAAAAATATTCCAGAGGAGCATAGGATTGATGTGTTCATAAGGACCTTAAAGGATAATATCCAACATGATGTTTGCCTTTGGGAACCTGATTCATTAGAGAAGGCATTCAGGTTAGCAAGAAAAATGGAAAGCAAAATTATGGCAACCAGGAATCCTATCACTCACAACTATAAAGATGCAAATGTTGTTGCCCCTAGCCTTCCACAACCTATAAGGTTGACACTGCAACAATTAGAAGAAAAAAGAGAAAAAGGGCTTTGTTATAGCTATGATAACAAATACACTAAAGCTCATAAGTGTATTGAGAAGAAATTATTCTACATAGATTGTGAAGAGGAAGAAGAAAAAGAAAAAGAAAGGTCAAAAGAAGAGGATATACTCTAGGAACAAAGCCTAGATAAAGAAGAAATGAATCCGACCATATCTTGTAATGCATTGGATGGAATTACCACTCCTCAAACCATGAAGATAAAAGGACATATCAAGAAGAAAAAGGTAATAGCATTGATTAATTCAGGAAGTACCCACAATTTATTCATTGTAAGATAGCAAAAGAATTGAATTGCTTCCTATATCTAGCACCAGAGTGTCAAGTGATGACTGCAAATGGAGAAACGATAAATTGCTCTGGAAAGTGCCATAATATCAAGCTATCCATGGGAGAATATGTATTGAATAGCCCAATGCTTTCCATTCCAATGGGAGGTGTTGATGTTGTACTAGGAGTCCAATGGCTACAATCCTTGAGTACAATAGCTTTTAAATTTGAAGAACTTTTCATGAAATTTTATGCCAAAGGAAAGGACTTTGAATTAAGGGGTATTGCAGGGAAATTGGGAAAGATAATAAGCTTTAATGGTATGAAAAAACTTCTAAAAAAGGACAATGAGGTGTAATTGCACAATTATGTTCGCAAGATGTTTCCACATCAAAATCATTTATTTCTCCATATCTCCAAAAACTCTTGGACAATCATTCCAAGGTATTTGAGACTCCCAAAGGTCTCCCACCTATTCGTGATCATGATCATGCTATTCATTTGATTCCAGGAAGTGTTCCTCCAAACATCATGTCGTACAGATATCCCTATGCCCAAAAGAGTGAAATTGAACGTATGGTTGCAGAAATGCTTGAGGCTGGTATAATTCAACCTAGCCAAATTTATTTCTCTCCTCCAGTAGTATTGGTGCACAAGAAGGATGGATCATGGAGCATGTGTCCAGATTATAGGGAGCTCAACAAGATCACTATTAAATATAAGTTTCCCATTCTTGTCATTGATGAATTATTGGATGAATTGCATGGATCAATTTACTTCAACAAGTTAGATCTTCGTTCAGGATATCTGTTTGGTCAATTTAGTGTTTCTAAATTGATTTCATTAATTGTCAACCTGGGGCTCATAAGCTGATGAAGTGAAGGTGTACTATATGTACTTAAGAAACCTCTTAGGTCTTTTTGTCGTTTGGGGGTGTTGTTTGTGGTCAATTTATCTTCCTAAGATGGAATAGAGATTTTATAAACAGATGAGTGATAGTGTGTGTAAGGTGATTTCTAAATGAGTGAGTGTGTGTTACTGGTGGTTTCTAACTACCTTCTAAACTTGCGAAGAAAAAGCTTTAAAGAAATAACTTGAAATGAAACTGAAAGAAAAACAGAAAAACCACTTTCTAATAGCACTAGTCACTACTCATGCTGCTGCAATAAAAAGATAAGAAAAACTACTTTAAAGACCAGTTATAATGTTTAACTCTTCCTAACTCTCTGCTTCCAACATATGGTATTATGTGAAACACGATTAAGAAGTAGTTAGAAATAAGTGTAAAAAGTACTCAAAGCAAGCTGTAATTTATCAGTATTTTGATCTCTTAAAGATGAACAGCTTATGATAAAGAGACCATCAATATGTTAGCATACAACTTGAGAAACTAAACTAGAAATCAGCTAGGAAAACAGAGTAAAGGCAGCAACTATGAATATGACAACTGAAAATACTATTAGAGATAAAGCAAATACACAAAGACACACAATCCCGGGCTCACACCTACAGAAGACAGTCCCGATCAGTCTAAAGTAAATGCTAGAAATGAAATGACAGTGAAAGTAAATCAAATCTGTACATGTGTTAAAGAAAAGGAAAATTGCTTAATTCAAAAGAAGGAAATGACAAGAACATAAAGGTAAATTACTGTACAAAGGCTGTTATGAACGGGGGCCCTCCATCAACAAAGCCCAAAGAAAGATCAGCTACGTAAAGAAGTCAAAACAACAGTCTTCTATTAATTCATAATGCAGAAATTACAGTCAAAAAGTGCTGAAACAACAGCTTCAAAATAGAGTTTCTGTGCTCACTAAAAGCGTAGCAATTACATAAACAAAACAACTAAAAACTTCTCCTTAAGCGTGCGCAGACGCTGGATTTTATAAACATGTGAACAACTGCCTACTGCGTAAAACATGAAACTGGAAATTAACTATCAACATGCTAATTAAATGGTTCAGCAACATGTCAATAGGTCTGTGGGTGATCTGGAAGGTACGGTCGTCATGGAGGTTGAATCCAAGGTTGGATCCTGTCTCCCATGACCTGCGTAGAGTGGAGGATTTTCCATCTGGAGTGACGTAACTTTCAGCTCACGCAACACCGTTTGAGCTGGCTTTGTTGACCGAAGTTGGATCGTCGTTGATCGGAGGTATGCGTGGCATTGCTGACCAAGCCAATAGCACAGGAACCTTAAACACCTTCATTCCCACGTGCCCATGTGATTCGTTTTTCAAAATGACACGTGGAACATGGAGATCAATGAAAAGGTTGTGGAATTGCTGAATGGCTACGGAATTGCCAGAGAGTTGCGGAAACTCTGTGCATATGTCAAAAATCTATACAAATAGTCAAACATCTAGCAAAGTCAACCAATCATGCTTAAAGACATCAAATGTAATGATCTGGCTAAGTTTATGAGGAAAATAGGGCAAAAGAGAGGGATAAGTGAGGAAAAGTTGTAGGTAATGATGGATAATTAGGTGCAAGTTAGAGGCTCTACATACCCCCACTACGAGGGTGTTGCATGTCCTCATGCAACGAAAATATTGTTTAATCCACCTGCTGAGATGCCTCTACTAAGACATCTAGTCTTCTCCTCTTTCTCTGTATAGCAACATTGACTCTTGGTCTTTTCATCAAGCATCTGAATCTTAAATTGATCAAATCTCTTCTTAGCTTCCTGCATTTCTTCTTTAGCTTTTTGTTTTCTTTTTTCCAAAGACCCATATGAAGCATTGTATTATCGTGAACCATCTTGTCCACATTGCTCTTTTCCTTCAGTTTTTCATTTTCCTGTTTGATGTGGTGATTTAGTACCTCTAGCTCAAATACTTCTTGCTTCAGTGATTGAACCTGTTGTTCAAGAGGTAGAACAGTGCTTGGACCAGCAGCAGCTTGTTCTACTGTCTCCAAGTAGTTATATACTCTCTGCTGATCTGGGTCAATCTCTGGTGACCTCTTTCGACTAGGCTCATGCTCAAATTCAAGTTCATGCTCAAAAGGACTTTCCTCACGTGGAGGACTAGTCTCAACCTGCTCAACATGTGGAGGGCTTTTCTCAAAGTCAAGTCTTGTAGCAACCTTCTCAGGTGTGCTCAAGTCGATAAAGAATGACTCTTTGTTCTTTGTGGCCCTTATTTTGCTTTGTAACCTGCTGCTCCTCCTCACGGTGGTGATGCTCTGTTTTTCTTCTGGTTGCTTCTGCTTTCGTTTTTGCATCTTCTTGGAAAGGGCAACCTCATGAAGTTGGGCCAACCTATGTGCCAATGGCTGCGTGTCCTCTTCACTGGAATTTTTAGGAGTGAGGTAGGTTTCCTGGGCTATAGCTTTTCCTTTATCTTTCTTTTGTTTCTTCCTACTCTCCTTTTTCTTTTGAATAGCCTCTTGTACAATTTCTTGCAGGGTCTCTGTAATGATTCCTTGGGTTGTTTGGTTAATGTCTACAGTAGGCTCAAGGTCAATTTCTTCCTCAGAGTTATGGGTAACATTTTCTTCTTCAACAAGGTCTTGGACAGTTTCTTCTTGGACAGCAGTT
>APFE030517639.1:19150-55376 GCA_000404065.3 Pinus taeda | reverse complement strand
CCCATTTTTTATTTCCCAGAAGCAGTGTTCTTGGATGAGAGATCTGTTTTGTGTTGCCGCATTCCAGATTGCAGATCCCGAATTTGTCTCAGTCATGCGTAGTCTTTCCTCCAGTGGATGGTTGTTGGCGTACTTGGCTGTCCAGAGGGAAGCCCATGGTGTACTAGGATTCGCTAGCCATCGCCACCAGATTTTGGCTCCCATTGCCTTGTTGCTGTTCTCGGGATCTCGCAGGCCTATTCCTCCTACATCTTTGGGTAAACATACTTTCTCCCACTTTAGAAGGGCCCATTTTCGATTCTGTCCTGAACCTCCCCATAGAAATCTTCGCTGTAGATTCTTGATTTCTTTTAGGACCCACTTGGGGGTAGCTAAAATGGAGAAAAGATACAAAGGCATAGATTGGAGTACTGCTTTTATTAGGATTATTCTGCCTGCCATGTTCAGAGATCGAGTGGTCCATAGGAACAGACGTTCTTCTAGTTTTTCTAAGAGATGCTTCCAGGAGGAATGCTTGAGAGCGGAGCTTGTGAGAGGGGCGCCTAAATACTTGGAGGGCAAAGAGGCGGAGGTGAATCCCAGAATGCGCTCAATTTCTCTTTGAGTGGTGACAGGGGTGTTGAAGAAATAGATTTGGGATTTAACTTGGTTGATGAGGGCTCCGGATGCATCAGAGAAAGTGGAAAGAAGGGTTTTTATGAGACGAGCTTCTTGGACCGAGGGGTGAGCGAAAAACATGTTGTCATCTACGAATTGTTGGTGGGTGTGAACCGGGAAATTATGAAATGAAATCCCTCTTAACCTTCTATTGGTCTTGGCTGCTATGATACTTCTACCCAGGCCCTCAGCCATGATGACGAACAGGAAGGGGGATAAGGGGTCTCCCTGCCTTATGCCTCTAGAGGGTCGAAAAGTAGCTGAGGGGATGCCATTGATTAAAACTGAGAAGAAAGCAGAGGATAATAAACTATAGATCCATCTAATCCAAGCGGGAGCAAAGCCAAAAGCCGTTAGAATTTTGTGAATGTATACCCAACTTAGGCTATCAAAAGCTTTGGAGAGATCTAGTTTAAGCAGCATACCTGGTCTTTTGGTCACCTTTAGAGAGTGAATTAGCTCATGAGTGAGAATAATTCCATCTGTAATTTGGCGGCCCTCAACATAGCTGGATTGCTCAGGCGAGATGATGAGGGGAAGAAGCGGTTTGAGCCTATTGGCAATAACCTTTGAGATAATCTTGTATATCATGTTACAGAGTGCAATGGGCCTGTATTTATCCGGTTTGTTGGAGTCTTCTCCCTTAGGTACTAGAGCAATAAAAGTGGCATTTAGTCCTGGATACATCCACCTTAGCTCTCTGGATTCCTCAACCACCTGCCATACTTCATTATTTATCAGGTCCTAGAATTTGTGGAAGAAGTTTGCAGTGAATCCGTCCGGTCCGGGCGCTTTTCCTTCTTTCATCTGTTTAACTGCTTCTTCAACTTCCTGCATAGTGATAGGTTGGATCAATAAACTGTTGTGCTCCTCCGTTATGATCCTGGGTATGTTCTGAGTAAGTCAGTTGATAGCTGGGATTCGATTGATTTCGGGCTCTTGTTAGGCTTTTTTGAAGTAGTTGGTGAATTCCTTTTCTATGCCCTCATGCGTTTCGATCTTCTCTCCCTGCTCATTATTGATATGAGTAATTTGATTTATCATTCTTCTTTGGACTGTTGTTTTGTGAAAGAATTTTGTATTTTTTTCCCCTCCTTTCAGCCATCTTATTCGGGATTTCTGCCGCCATAGGATTTCCTCCTGTTTAGCTCTTGCTAAGATCTTTGATTCTATTTCTTGTTCCTGTTTGGAGAGCTCCTCTGTTCGCCCGCCAGTGATGATAGCTTGTTGTACTTTCTTCATTTCAGTCTGAAGTTGAGCCTGATCTGCAAAGATGTTACCAAATGTTTTGTGGTTCCAATCTTTGATGACCTTTTTGAGATTTTTAAGTTTTTGTTGGAATCTAGCCATTTTTGTGCTCTTGGTTGAATGGAAATTCGTCCAGCATGATCTGACCAGTTTTTCAAAATCTGGATGAGAGAGCCAAAATTCCTCAAAACGAAAGGGGCGTCTGAGATTTTGTCCAGGCCTGTCCCATTGGAGCTCTATGGGCCAATGATTCGATCCGGAGCAAGGGATAATAGAAGTTGTAAATTCTCCGCCTACATGAGTTGCGTTGTCAGAGATGAGGAACCGATCAAGGCGCGATGCTATTTGTTGCGCTCCTGCTCTCTTATTTGTCCAGGTGAAGATTTTGTTGCTGGTTGTGACGTCCATTAGCCAGTTGCTGTTGATGAAGTTCTTTAGAAGACCGTCGTCATTGTTTGAGTTACTTCTGCCCCCCCTTTTTTCGTCCATACTGGCTATCATATTATAATCTCCTCCAGAGATCCATAGAGGGAGAGGTCTATCTCTATTGAGATCCGATAAAGTGTTCAGAAGTTGATTTTTTTGAGCTGTTTCCTGTGGGAAATACACATTAGTTAGCAGTCCATGAGCATTTGTACCTAAGAGGTGGAATGTCGCTTGTATGAAGTTCTTGTTAGCTTGAATGTTGCTGAGGTGGATTAGCCGGGCATCCCAAAGAATGGCTAGGCCACCAGAAGCTCCATGTGCGTCTACTGCTGTGACTAGCCCTCCTGGCCAGGCCTTCGCAGCTATTCTTTCCAGAACTGTGGAGTTGCATTTCGTCTCTTGCAGAAAGAGGATACTGGGTTTTTCTTGCTTCAACATGTTTTTTAGGATTCTTCCTTTCCTAGGGCTGTTAAGCCCTCTAATATTCCATGAGATTAACTTCATTGAGAAGGGTTGGGGTATACATCGAAGTACTTAGTCAACTTGGCGTATCGCCCTGACTCCACCAGAATCTCTCCTATCTTGATTGTTCTTTCTAGGGTGGTTTTCCGTCCCCTTTTTTTGCTATCCTTGGTTTTGAATTTGCCGTCCCATGGACTGCCAATCTGTACCCCTAGAGAATATTTTTTCTGTGCCTTGCTTAATACCGCTACTAGATTGTCTACCTGCTGTTCTGGGATTTGTTCAAAGCTCCCTGTACAACATGCTTGTTCCAGACCTGGAATATCCAGCTCTCCGATGTCAAGGGGCTCCAGGTCCTCATCCATAATTTGGGGCGATTGAAGAATATCTTCAGGTTCTGTCGAGGCTTTTCCGCTTAATTGAGAGTACTCCATATCCATTTTCTCATTTGGCTTTGACGTATTGTTCTGAGGTTCTTTCAAGTGGTCTTGATGGGTGATTTTTTTCCCTCTTTGCATTGATGTTTCCCCTGGTTGCTGTTGCTGGTTCGCTTCGTCTTTCTCCTGTTCCTCGTCCGAGCCTTTCTCATCTGTTTTGTTCAGAGCTTCGAATCTATTGCTAGATGTTGCCTTATTGCTAGGATTTGCTTTGGGATTGTTGGTGTGTTTTTTGTTTCCTCTTCTTCTATTGACAATTTTTGTGAATCCATCAGGAGAATGATTGCAGGATTTGTCCGGCATGGAGGGTGGCTTATTTAGAGGGCAGTCTCTATACATGTGTCCTATTTCATGGCATTTCCTACATCGAAATGGAACCTGTTCATAGTCTATTACTTGAACCCATTCAGAGTCTTCGTGAAAGAAGCTTATCGTATCTAGCAGTGGTTGTTTGAGATCCATGTAAACACATATTCTGGCGTATGAGATCTGCTTGCGTAGTCTTGTTTCCTCTGCTACCCTTACAAATTCGCCAATAGCGTTACCAATCTCCTGCAGTGAAGTTTCCTCCCAATATTCCCAGGGCAAAGAGTAAAGCCTGATCCAAACTGGCGCGTAACTCAGATCCTCCTTGTCTGGGTTGAATCTTTCCACCCAGCCTTTGAGAAATAGGCCTGCTGAGTTAAAAAAATATGGCCCTCCTTCTAGGATTTTGGTTCGGTCTTCAAGACAGTTGAAAATAGCAGTGAAGAAACCCTTCGCTCTTAAATGCAAAGATATGTCCCCTTTTGGATGCCAAATAGTGCTGATCCAAGCCCTCAGAGCTCGTTCTGTAGGCCAAATCCCTATAAACTTGCCGATCAATGCATGATCCCGCATGTACTGTATCTTGGCGTTGATTCTTTCACTTGGAAAGAACACCTGTGGTCTTTTAGTGGCAACAGGTTTGCAAGTTGAGGAACTTGCCTTATTTCTGTGCTCTGTCTCAGAATCTTTACCCTGCTGCTGATTGTCGTGCCTGGTACCCTCATTGACTTCATTCGGTTTGTCCCCATCTGCCTGTTGCCGTGCTCTCGCGTCCGGAGAAGGGGGAGGCTCTTGGCCCTCCCCCTGGGGGGGAAACATTGTTCCGTCCCTTATGGTGCTGTCCACGGCGCTCTGCTACACCAGTTTCTGCTGCAGGTTTCTGGCTCCACAGGCCTGCCGCTTGCAGGGTACTGTCAAAACCCTAACGAAACCCGTGATGGTTCATTCGCATCGCTTCTCTCAACTTTCCATGAGATGTTTCCTCCCAAAATTCTCGACTCATCACATATATTAATTGAAAAGACAAATTTTGAATTTATCAATTATTATGCAATTTAATAAATTTTATACTTAATATTAATTTAAGATTTAAATATAATCTTAGTGTATTGTGTATGGCATAAGAAAATAATATGAAGTGTTATCAACCAATTTCCTTCCTTATATTTATTTGTAGTCATCATTATGTTTTTTACCCTTTTGCATATATTGGGCCCTTCATTTTGAGCTTGTTAGAGCACGAACATTAGTTCAACACTAGGAATATGTCTCCTCCATTCGTTTTTAGTGTATTGTTTGGCTTTGAGAGCGTCAGATTAGTCTTTTCTAACCAACATCCATACTTAGTGTATTGTTTGGCGTTCAAAGCATCAGATTAGTCATTTCTAACCAACATCCATATATTTTTTCTAGAATATTTCATTCCCTAGAATTTTTTGGTATTTATTCTAAAAAATTATATAGTAGAAAAGTTCTCGCATCACACATCAAACCAAAAGGATACAAAACAACACACACACTTCTATGTACAAGGTACAATCACAACTCAATCAAAACAATCATGTCAATGTGTGCCTATTTTGGACACAAGAAAAGGATTCCCGTACATGAACTCATGGAGGAGTTGAGGTACCATATGGTGTGCCATGATGGGGCCATGCCATACAAATTTTAACTATGAGACTCCTAAAGATTGATGATAACAAGGAAAACCTATAATCATAGTGTTATTAGGAATAACTAGAGGACATAAAAAGTGAGTGGTCTTGTGAGCTACTGTGGCTCCATGACAAGGACTATGAAGACATAAAGGGGTGACAAGAAACTCATTGACTAGTATCAATGTCCCGTTTTTGCCCTATCTAGGCCATGCACTCAGTCCCCATATTTGAGGATGTCTGCCCGATGGACCGATTGCCCGGTCCATGAAATCCCTAGGACTAATGCACCTTCGCATTGTGATTGCTATTACTGCGATGAGTATTATTGCTACTGGCCCCCTGTTGCGGCTGCCCTCTTCCTCCCATAGGAAAAAACATCACTGGATACCTCGAACAAGACGGGGTCCGGGAACAACGACTTATGACTAAATCTAATAATTTGTTGGTCTTTGCATACCCACTCTAGCTTAACAAGCCTGGTAAAGCTCAGGATTGAAAGAAAATATATTTAGTAAAAACCCTAACGCCAAGGGTTTGACAGTGAAATTGTGGACAAATCCACCGAAATAAAGATCGACAGATAGGGGAGAAGGAGGCTAGCTCAAAGCTATGGTCGAATCCCAACGGCTTGAACAAATTTCCATAGTAATGAAGCTTCAATGTCCCAGACTGAGAAAAAATCGAGTAAGCGATCTATAGAAGCCTTTGAGTTTGTTTTCGTGGTTTCTTTAAGACTTTGTGATTTTCACTGATGAAAAGATATTAAGCGTTCACCTGCTGCAATTAGTAACACTTTCGTTCAAAGTTCATCCAAGCAATTAATTTAGTTTTTTATAGTTTAATGTTATTAAAAATCTATCCTTCACGGGATGGATGACTATGGTGATATTTCTTCCCAGGGTCATTCTCTCTCGGGTTGGAAAGGGGTATTGTGCTGGAATTAATAAGGCTTTGGTTCAAAGTTTATTCGAGCAATTAATTTTTTATTTTTCTGTTTATTTTAATGTTATTAAAAATCTACCTTTCATGGGTTGGATGACTGGCGATATTTCTACCTATGGTCATTCTCTCTCGGATCTTTTGGAAAAAGGTATTGTTGTGTATTGGAGGTATTGGAGCCCAAACAAAGATGGAAGATACACTTATGAATGGCCTAAAGAATATGATATAGCAGATATGACCTAATGATCTCAAATATATCTGAGAACTGTATCTTTCTTACTCTCTCTCTCCCACGCTTTCCCACTCTCTAGATCTCTCGCTACCTCCCTCTTCCTCTCTCTCCCTCACTCCCTCTCTCCTTCTCCCTTCCTCCCTCTCTATCTCTTCCTCTGCTTCTCTCTTTTGGTGAGTGCATTTTGAGTACTTTCGATGAGTTAACGGGTTCTGAAGTTTGTGGATATAGTAAAATCACCAAAAGTTGACCTCCTAGCAAGGTACTCATTTTAATACTGTGAAGCAATTGCTGCAGATATTATGGTTGAATTTTGTTTTTAATGTCTTTGTCTAACAGATGTTGTAAGTCATAGTTCAATAGTCCGGCAGGTTGAACCATTTTCCAGAAATAGTGATAGAGCAACAACAACACTTGTTAGAAAGTGAGTTGAAAAGGGGAGAGCGCACTGACTGCTGAACCTATTTGTAAGACAAGATGCCTATTTGTCAACAACCCCCTCCACCCCACACTCCCCCCCCTGCCCCTCCCAAAAAAAAAAATTTACAGGCAATGCTGCCAGTGATTTTACTTATCTTTCCCTTAACATCTCGAGACATTTCTGAAGCTATTAGATCAGTTGGGTGAAATTGGTGTAGCATGTTGTAGGACTCATAGTCAAGTATAACGGTTGCTGCTTGTTGCATAGAATACAATACCATGTCTGATGATGAGTTGAAAAGTGGGGAGGGCACTGATTCTTGAAACTAGTTGTAAGATAAGTCATGCAATAAAAGTTGCATAGAGTCAACACCTTATGACGTGTAAAATGCTACATGATACTATTCTCTGCCTAATGAGTTGAAAAGGGGAAAGTGAACTTTCTATTGAACCTACTTGTAAGATAAGTTGCACAATGAAATGCCTATTTGCTACCCAACTCCCCCAAAACTTGACAGGCAATGCTGGCACATGGCATTCCCGATATATCCCTTAGCAGCTCAAGATGTTCCCGAAGATATTAATCAGTCGGTTGAAATGGGTGTGCATTTTTGTAGGACTTGTAGTCTAAGTAGAATGGGTACTGCTTGCTGCATAGAACCAACACCTTATGATGTGTAAAGTATTGCAGGATACCAGGTTTGATGTGTTGTGCATTGTAACAACTGTGGGACAATATAATGCGTTAAGGCTTGGTGAGGGTCTTTAATATTTATATTTTACACAGTGGAAAGGACGATTGATGAATTATTCACATAATTGCATATACTTTTTATATCAGGGTTGTGTTTTAGAACTACAGTTAGCATGTGATGTTTATTTGGATTTTATTTTAAAGTTGGAAATTTGTCTTTTCAAGTGTTCTTTTAATGTGAATCGATGCTATACTTTTGGCGCTTGTTAAATAATCTATCACTGCAGGTATTGAACTTAATTGTAGAGGGCCTATTCAAAGGGCATCCCATCAGTGAAAAGAAACTAAAAGAGCTTTTAGGTCATACACCTTCACAAGTGTTTGCTGGAGCTTGCCTTGGGGTGTTGGTTGGTTATCTATGCTCTCACAGTTGCTCGGTTGGTCTCTGATATGCGTTGGGGAACTTGAAACTCAAATTATTCATTTCTTTGTAAGTTAAATTATTTCATTTCTTTGTAAGTTATATGGATGATACTACAATCTTGCACGCAATTCCAGTTATTGATGTAGATTTCTTTTAGGAGGTTGAGAAGGTGAAGAAATTGATTGGAATTGCTAAAGAATGTGTTCTGGGTCTTCAAATGGGGGTCAAGAGGAAGTTAAGGATCATACTGTCGAACAACAAGAGCTTGCAGCCTATTCTATTCATTGCAACATTCAAAAAGTCCATTTGAGGTTGGCTTTGCTGAACACCATAGGTGTTTGCTAGGGAAATTCAAGTTTTCCAAAACATAAAAGCTTGGTTTTTCAGTACATTTAACTACAACAACAAGGTCTTCACCATATCATCATTCCAGTTGGAAATAAAGCACCAGTAATAATTTCTTTTCTATTCACTAGGGATAATGGCCCTTTACAATCCCTGCACAAAATGCCAAATACGAAACAATACTTACAGCTGTTAGCTCTGTATAAACTATAAACTGAAGTCCCAACATGCAATAGCTGCTGTTCCTTTAGCAGCTCCAACAACCAACTCTTTGGACACTTTGGACTGCTCCTAGTGACTTGGCAGCCCTCCTGGCATGCCCCCTGTACACTCAATCAGCAATCTACCCATCTTGCAGTTCTTCAGCTACATCCTGTAGGCCATGGTCTGTTTCCTCAGTCCTCCTGTAGCAGACTTCAAAGCCTTGGCCTACTCCTTTAGTCCTCAGCCGCCTTGCTGTAGCAAGTTCATGCTGTCGCCCCCCCTGCACGGAACTCTACAGGGCCACTAACTTGGCTTGATAACTGCTGGCAAATGAGCTCACTGCAAACCATGCAACGAAGGCCCAGCAAGTTCTGCAGGCATGTGGGAGGCAGTTGCATGATGCTAAAAACACTGAATTATGACTTTAGAAATCCTTTTGTTTTTTTTGGAGCAACTTTTACACCTCTATTCCGTTGTCAGAAGTATGTGTCCTGTCCACATTGTACACCACACTTTATTCCAATCATAAAGTGAAATCTATGTGCTATATGTGAGCTTGCGGTTGTGTTCTGGGTCTTTAGATGCAGTTCAAGAGAAAGGAAGTTAAGGATGATACTGTTCAACATAAAGAGCTTACAGTTTATTTTAGTCATAGCAACCTTCAAAAATTCCATTTGAGGTTGGCTTTGCTGAATACCATGGGTGTTTGTTATAAGGGATGGAGCTTTAGTACAACAGCTAACTTTGCTTGATGACTATTGGAAAGTGAACCCCTGCAACCATTCAACAAAGGTACAACAAGTTCTGCAGGCATGCGAAAGGCAGCTGCAGGATGCCAAAAAATTGAATTATGATTTTGACTTCAGAAGTCCTTTTGTTGGTGGTGCAGCAACTTTTACACCTATATACCATGGTCAATCAGAAGGATGTGTCCTATCCATATTGTACAACATGCTTTGTTCCAGTCATACAAGGAAATATCTGCCCTATATGTGAGCTTTCCATTGTGGGTTCCAATGTTTCTGGGTGCTAAATGTGCATCTTTATTTCAAGAAATTTCATTACCCATGCATATTTCCATATCAATATTGCACTCTCTACCTTTGAGAGCCACGTTGAGAGATATGGCAGGACAATCACTAACAAGTCTTGGACAGACTTGAGGGTCTTCTTAAGAGACTGGAGGAGGCTGTTTATTGATCACTGAAGTGATAGTAGAAGTAAAACTTTCCATGTTTTTTCATTGTTTACAATTTGAAATTTCAGTCTGTGTTTTTGCTTCCCTTTCTCAGTCTCAGACAATGAAAAGTGCTAGTAATTTAGCTTTAGGTCTTGAGAATTTTTTATAGAACCCCCTGGGTGTTTACCCTATCTTTATCATGCAAGTGTTCTAGTGGTTTGTCTGAGTAGAAACAGGCACTAGGGTCTTATTATTCAACACCAGAAAGCAATGCAATTGTTTGAATGCTTTTTCATATGTAGGTCCTGTTAGAATCAGAACTAGTCAAATTGCCCCATTGGACTGGGCATGGTATTGAACCAGCCTGCTGACTAGACTGGTACCTAACCAGTACAGACTGGCCCTAATTGGCTGGACAAGAGACTTAAATTTTTATGAATTTTCTGAATGAATTTTTTTGTACATGCACAACAAAGTTGGTTTATTCTTTTGATGATGACTATAGATGCAAAGTAAACATTTGTGAATTTTTCTTAATGCCTGGAAATAACAATCCTCTCTTAATTATGACTCAAAATTTATAACTCTGAAGTTGTTATGAGTTTGAATGAAAACTATTTTACAAAATGCTTAAAAGAATTGGTTTGCATCTACATAACAGTATTCATGTCTATACTTGTATGTTGGCCATAGGGCTTTAGATTTGGGTTTCTATCTTTACACAGGTATTCTAAGTTCGGAACGTAACATCACTTTTACCCTAGAAAGGCCTGGAAATTCTATAGCCAGCTGTTTGTGCTACATGCACTTGAAAAGGTGTCATTTATTTGCTGAAACCAAGGCATCTTTTAATGCAATTGACTCACAGCAGGAAGGAAAGCTATGACACAATTTAGATTTGCATTATTTGTATATTTACCTGTCTGTATGCTGAAAATTTAGCAGTGGGGTATATTATATTCACGCTGCCTAGGAAACTTACACCATGTGGCCTCATTCCTAATCTCAAACTAAACCTCGCAGCCAAACACTGCTTCATCTCAGGAACAAATTCTAAGGCCTTTAGGGCTTCAACATCTACGACTCTTTGGTCTTCCTTTTTCTTTGGAGGAAAGGTTGTTTGAAACTCAATGCATGTTATATTAGGATCCAAGGGACCAAACTTGGTGTATAAAGAAAAAGCACTACTTTCTACACGTTTTTATTACCAAACTAGGTGCACCAAACCTTTTTTAAATCCCGAACACTAGTAGTAAAATTATAGCATTTCATAGTAAGTCGTCTTCTGTAGCTAATATCAGAGGAAGAGATTGCTGCAGCAGCAGAAGGAGAGATTGCCATGGGAAGCAGAGGGTTTCAAGAAACAAAGAACTGATACTGATAAGGGGAGTAGGTCGTTTTTCCAGATCGAAAATGTATCACAAAAGGGTTATTTGGGCCCTCAAGGAAAAGAACGGGGGCAGTTTTTCCCAGCATGCCAAACAATAAAAAATGTATCATAAAAGAGGTATTTGGGCCCTTAAGGAAAAGAACAGGGCAATTTTCCCCAGCATGCCAAACAATCGTAGGTGCCCAAATCCGATGAAAACCCTCCCAAATTCTATCCTGCAGAAGACGTGCTTGATTAGACCCACTTCCTTTTCACACAGTAAATCAAGAGTTTGTTGAGTACCTAGATGCCCAAAAACTGAGATTGCTAAACCTATCAATCGCAATTCTCAAAAAGAGTAATGGGAAATTGGGAATCCAAGGCTTATGACGAAAAAAATCTTAACCTTATGCGTGGTGCCTGCGTCAGAGCTCTGGAATAGTGAAGACAGAGGTAATCAATGGGGAGAAGAGGAACTTAGGTCTTTCAATGTTTTACAATTCTTACACATCCACGCTTTGTTAGGTAAAAGCTGCAAACATGATAGAGCTGTAAACTCTGGCATGCATAAAAAAGGAGCTAGAAAATCCAAAAAAGAGTGTAACCTCATTGCATAGATGGCAGCTTCAACATTGCCCATTACTTCACTCAGTTAAGCAGCACCCTGTTCTTGGCACTGTCCACATTGCAGACACCAACCCTGATATTGAATCCTTTGGATAAGAGTTAGGTTACAATCCATTTACCGTTGTTTTCTGTGGTACCTGCAACTAATACCCTATGCCCAGTGCAATAATTCAATGCCGAATGTATGGTATGGCGGATGGTGATAGACTGACCAACGGGAAGGAGAAGGGTACTGTTAAAATTGGCAACTAGGGCCAAACTACATGTGGGTCTACTTATTCATGGCAGCTTATATTTTTCCTAGATTACTCTCGTCGAGAGGTGTAGGATTGATCTAAAAATCATCCGATTCCGACATGTATTCATGGAGATATGAATTTAATTGTGTTATGTGACAATTCGTCAAGGTCAACGAACAACCAAATTACCCCATCTATCTTCAACGTTTTACTATAAATAGAAGAGGTTTGCAAGTCATTTGAGACACACACTCACACCTCTTGTGATCTCTTCCTCCCCACTTGTTTGGGTTTTACTGGAAGGAGGAGTTCCTAAGAGAATACGCTGCCCTAAGAGAAGATGCCCTAGCTCCTAACGCTGACATGGATATGAAGGCCTAACGCAATTATGAAGATAGGCTTTTAACGCTGCCCTAAAGTCCTAAGCCCTAGCTACACACACAACGATGTCAAGGAGGGCAGTGAAGTGTAAGCCCTCATAAAAGAGGCTTACACTTAGCTTAAGGATAAGCCTAAATGCCCTAGCCACTGGTCACAATTTGTTGTTACAAGAGACCCTCTAAACGCAATAAAAGAGAGCCTTAATATGATGTCTGAACAACTCCTAATGTCCGCTATCATAATGGAGACTCTATCCACTGAATTGAGATCTATAAGCTGACCTAATTATAGGGAATACACAGTCACCCTAATGTTGTCCTTGAGTGCCCTAAAAATTGTGGCCGCAGTCAAGGAGGATGCATATACTTAGCCTTCTATATGCTACTCAGAAGAGGCCCTAATCTCAGGCCTGAAGAAGACTTAATTCGCTGTCACAAATACAACGAACGTTGCAAAGGAAGCCTAACAGCGACAATGTTAATTACAACTGTTTTAAGGCATAGGTAAGTTGGGGGCAACTGTATTTATATTAGAAGTGTGAGGGTATCACTGCCAGTTAAGAACTTGGTAGCTAGTTGCTTTGCTAGGCTGCAAGCCATAGCAAGTAGGTAAGGCTGTTCCATGACAGTATTGATGAAAGTGCAACATGAATGGTACAACATCATGCAACATGAATGGTGCAACGTAGTGATGATGAAGTGCAACATGATGGGTGCAACATAATGATGATGAATGGTGCAGCATAATGATGATGAATGGTGCAACATAGTGCAGCATGACAATGGTGCAACATAATGCTACATAGTGCAACATAGTGATGATGAAGTGCAGCATGATGGGTGCAATGCAATGATCATTGTATGTAGTATGATGAGTGCAACATAGTGTAATGAAGTGCAACACAGTGTAATGAAGTGCAACACAGTGATGGGTGCAACTCAGTGATGGGAGCAACACAGTGATCAGAACAACTCAGTGATGGGTGCAGCACAGTGATGGGTGCAACACTGTGATGGGTGCAGCATGGTGATGGAATCACCTTGGAGAATCAATTGAAGTAGTATGCCTTCACCTGAGTTCAAATCAGCTACCTCATGTGTTATCTTCTTAGTGAAGATCTCTGCTGAACTATTGAAGAACATAAGAAGAGTTGGTCAAGGGTTTCCCCACATTGGGGTTTGTCCCTGGATGGCGCCAGATCTTGTGTCCTCTTGTCTCGGTTTGTTTTTTGCGATTTATGTTTATGTTATATCTGCATTTTATTATCATGCTAAATGTGATTGCTAATCTGGAATTGATATTGAGCTAATATGGAAAATTGAAGTAAATTTGCTCTTAGCATAGAACATACCTAAAATTAATAGGTACAACTTGCTAGAGAGGAGTAGAAGGTTTCAAAACAGGGCGGAGGATGCCATAAAGAGTTGTAGAAACACGCAGATAGGAGAAAACATGCTGAAAGCAATTTGGACAAATGGAAAATTTCCATTGGTTAGAAGGGCGAAATTTAAGCTTTCCCATTGGCCGGGGGTGAACAATGTTTGCCCACCCCAAGCCAACAAAGAGAACGCCTATTAGCGTAATTATGTAAGAACATGTACAAAGTTATTTTTAAAATTACTAAATTTAGATGTAAATTAAAATGTATGGTTTTTATTTTTTGATGGCTCTAAGTTGAGTTCATGAGCAAGGTCTAGATGCACTCGTAGAGATCTTAAAGGATACAAATATTTGATGTCTTGTCGCTTGTATTTCCCATGCACAAATAATGTCACTAAGTATGAGGCTTTGATACAATGCCTTAAAAAAGTGATAGATTTGGATTTTAAATAGCTCCAACTAATAAAGATTTACAAATAGTTATCAAACATTTAGGAAATTCAATTCATTGTATTTTAATCACCTTAATAATTATAGAGATGAGGCATCGTTTATTATTTCTAATTTTGAAACATTCAATATTAATTATGTACATTGAAGTCAAAATGCAAATGCAAATTTACTTTCGAACACAACTCATATATTTATACCATTGGGAAACTTTTCTATGGACATGTTTTCTAATGAACAATTTTCCAGACCTTCTATACCAAACAATATTACAAAGTAGATATTTTTTGATGATGATGCCCCTATTTTAGAATTCCTCACATAGGGAGATACTTTTAGGGGATCAACCATTGATGAAAATTGACATTGTGATCAACAAATTAATATATTGCCTCTAGATGCAAAACCAAAGAGAGAACTTATTTCTTAAATATGTGGTTCAAATCTCTGTAACAAATAATACCCACAAAATATTAATCTAGGTATTTGATACGTGCCTATTGAGAGGGCTACATTTTTTCATTTCCTTAAAGAATTATAAAGACTTTTTTCTCGTAGAATTACACTGATTCAAAGACCCATGACACTAAAATCATTTAGGATGTGATATCATTCAAGAAATATATAAATCCTATTCAACAAACATTCTTAGATATGTATTCAAAAATATAATAACAAATGAAAATGAATATAAGAGGAAAAATATTTTTTATCATTCATCATTCCCTGTGGGTATCCAATATGGTCCCTCTTAGGAATAAGAATGGAGAAACCAATATTTTCATTGATTTCAAAAATATCAATAAAGCATTAGATAAATATAACCTTGTTCCAACTGTGGAACACATCCTCTAGTGTATTTTAGGTTCTAAAATTTTGTCTATGTTGGATGATTTTTCTAACACCCCAATTTCAACCCCTCAATTGTCAATAACATGTACATGCAAAGATTATGCTAGTGGGGGTATCATGCCCATGTGTATGTATGTGTATATGTTTTGGGACCAGAGTATCGATGTGCATATGCTTTTATATGTTTTGAGGCTAAAAAGTCTGGTGTTGCAAATATGATATTTCATGCACACTAATAAACGCATTAGCACTGCAGACCAAATAAGATGAAAAGAGTATGGGGGGTAAGACCCCATGTGCATACAAAGTGGGTTTCACATAACTTAATAATTATGATAAAAGTGCATTGGCTTCTCAAAAAAGTCCATGAAATGACTTGAGGGGTGTTAGGTGTCAAAAAACAAACATGCAAATAAAAGTATGTGTGTGGGAGCTACTAAGGGTTAAAGTTGTTATGTGCTTATTTGTGCTAAAGAAAATCTAACATTCGTTAGATTTCTTTCATCTTACAATGTTGTTATTAGCAATACACTTGTGTATGATAGAATGAAATCTAGCATGTGTTAGCTTTCTTTTGCTTGATAATGTTGTTGTTGGCAATAGGCTTGTGTTTTTGCTAAATGTAAATATAACACATGTTAGAATTTTTTCACCTTACATTGTTTTTATGTGCTTGTGTTTGAGCTATAAGGAAATTTAGCATTCATTATATTTCTTTCATAATGCAATGTTGTGGTTGGAAATTTGGTTGTTTGTGCTAGAAGGAAATATGCTAGAATTCTTTGACCTTGCAATGTTGTTATTGGAATTTTGCATGTGATTGTGTTAGAAGGAAATTTAGCACACGCTAGATTTCTTTTATTGCAATATTGTTATTGGCAATATGTTTCAGTTTGTGCTAGAAGAAAATTTAGTGTGTTATATTTCTTTAACCCTGCAATGTTGTTATGTTCTTGTGTTTGTGCTAGAAGGAAATCTAGCACCGGTTATATTTATTTCATCCTGTAATGTGCTTGTGTTTGTGTTAGAAAGAAATCTAGTATACACTAGGTTTCCTTGCCGTGTACTGTTGTTGTTGTCAACATGGTTGTGTTTGTGCTAGAAGTAAATCTAGCGCGAGCTATGATTATTTCACCTTATAATCTTTGTGTCTGCGTGTGTTTATACTAGAAGAAAATCTAAAACACATTGATTTTTTTCACCTTGCAATGTTGTTATTGGCGATGTGCTTATCATTGGGCTAGAAGGAAATTTTGCATGCACTAGATTTATTTCACAATGCAATGTTTTTGGAAATATGGTTGCTTGTGTTAGAAGCAATGTTTTAAAACTCCGACTCCGGTTCAGAAACAGCCGAGGGTTAGCTCCAACTTCGACTCTGGTTCAGAAATAGCCGAGGGTTAGCTCGGACTTCGACTCTGGTTCAGAAACAGCCGAGGGTTAACTTCGACTTCGACTTGATATCGACTCAACTAGTTTGATTTCAATGACTCGGTAGTTGTAAAAAATACATTAAATATTTTTTTATTTTTTTTTTTTTAATATAAAAAACATAATTTTAAAGATTTTCATTCATGTTTCCAAACACAAAGCTTTAGAATATAGAGAGAAGACAACATATGATCAAAGTAGGCTCATGAATGTATCCATTATAACAAAATGGCACCTAGTGCACTGTCCAATACAAAGTTCATACTTAGCCAACACTGCTAGGATTCTTTTCTGCGTCAACCTAAGGACAATCACTAGACTACAACAACAATAATACCAATTCTCTGCTCCTAATGAAGTCTCAAAACCCTTGAGTTAATTCTAGTCAAGCTCCAGAACAATTGGAGGTAAATATGTAGTTATTAGTCCATTGCCAGAACATTTGCCTTTTTAAAAACATTGTATGGCTTAATGCATTGTTTCAGTTTTCTAATTCATGCCACTAGGATAACCATACTTCAGCCTTGTAATTTTCAAAACTTTCTCACAACGATAGATTACTTTAGGGCTATAAATATGTAATAAACAACAACCCAACCATTGATATGTAGGAGGCGGAACAACTTTTGACAAATGTGCTTCAGGATTTTTGTCAAAGAGGCTAGCCGACCAAGTTGTTATCGAGCCGACCGAGTCATTATCGAGTCGACCAAGTTGTTATCGAGCTGACCGAATCAATGACTGGCTCGATAACAACTCGACTCGCCATTCCGTTTCGGCCGCCGAGCTGACCCGGCAAGGCATTGGCTCGGTCTGACTCGGCCGAGTCAGAGTCGACTTGGTCATTTTTTAAAACAATGGCTAGAAGGAATCTAGCATGTGTTTTGTTTCCTTCAGCTTGCAATCTGCTTGTGTTTGTGATAGAAATGAATCTAGCATGCACTAGACTTCTTTAGTCCTACAATGTTGTTATGTGCTTGTGTTTGTGCTAGAAGGAAATATAACATGCGTTAGATTTCTTTCAAATTGAAATGTGCTTGTGTTTGTGTTGGAAATTTTTTTAGCACAGGCTATATTTCTTATACTCTACAATGTTGTTGTTGGCAACGTGCTTGTATTTGTGGTAGACATAAATCTAGCACTTGCTAGATTTCTCACTCTACATTGTTGCTATGTACTTGTGTTTGCGCTAATAGGAAATCTAACACATGTTAGATAGATTTTCTTTTACCTTGCTTTAATGTTGTTGTTGACAACATATTTGTGTTTGTGCTAGAAGTAAATCTAGCACATGTTAGATTTATTTCACCTACCAATGTTGATATGAGTTTTTTTTTGTTTTTTGTTTTTTGTTTTTGTTTTTGTTTTTTTTTTTTTCTTATGCTTAAATTTCTTTCCCCTTCTAATGTTGTTATTACTTTCTAGCACATGTTAGATTTCTTTCACCTACCAATGTTGATATGAGTTTTTCCTTTTTTTCTTATGCTTAAATTTCTTTCCCCTTCTAATGTTGTTATTGGGAATGTGCTTTTGTCTGTACTAAAAATAAATCTAGCATGTGCTACATTTAATTTTCTTTGCAATATTGTCGTTGGAAACATGTTTTTATTTTTGCTAAACATAATTCTAGCACATGCTAGATTTATTTCACCCTATAATGTTTTTATGTGTTTGTTTTTATGCTGTTAAAATTGGAAACTAGGGCCAAACTCCATGTGGGTCATCTTATTAATGGTAGTTGATATTTTTCTTGGATCCCTCTCATCGAGAGGTGTAGGATTGATCTAAAGATCATTCGATTCCGATAAGTATTCATGGAGATCTGAATTTATTTGTGTTATGGGACAATTTGTCAAGGTCGGCCAACAACCAAATAAACCCCACTTGTGCCCAATGTTTTAATATAAATAGAGGTGGCCTTCAAGTCATTTCTACAAACACTTGGGATCTCTTCCTCTCTACTTGTCTTTGGGTTTTAGTAGGAGGAGAGATCCTAAGGAATAACACTGCCCTATGGAGAAGCCCTAACGCTGCCCTATTGAGAAGCCCTAACACTACCCTATGGAGAAGCCCTAACGTAGCCTATGAAGAAGCTTATACGCTGTCCTAAGGGTGGTATGGATCTACCCTAGCCGCAACAAGCCTAGAAGAGAACAATGAGGAGTTCGGGGGCTATTCCAGGAGGTCGAGGAGCTGTTGAAGAAGGCCGCAACCCACATCTTGAGGTTGAGAGGCAGGGGGATTGTTTTGGGGTGGTTAGGTGAAGGAATATCCCCTAGAAGGGCTGCCGCAACTAAGGGACAGCTTGCTGTAGCAAGCCACAATAGATAAGAGGAGGCCGAAGGATGGAATAGGGGTTGGAACAGCCGAGCATTGCAGTCAAGGCTTTCCTCCCCTCTTAGAAAGGCAGACACAGTTGTGGAGGGCTATTCTGGCCACATTTTGAAGGCTGCTAGGACTGCTGTTAGAATGCCCTAACCAGTCTAGCAATGCAGCAAATAGAAAAGCCCCAAAACAGTGATGATGATACATTGAAGCAGCATGATGATGGAAGCAACATGATGATGATATATTGCAGCAACATGATGATGAACGCTGCAACATGATGGGTATAGTGACGAAGTGTATCATAGCATAATGAGGGGCAACACAATGGTGAGGTGCAGTAGTATGATATAGCAAGTTCATGGTGCTGCAAGTATAGCACATTGGTACAATAGTATGCAAGGGACAACAAACTAACATTGGGACAGTTGTATGGTATTTAACAGTAAGTACACCAAGCATGCAATGGTGCAACAGCATGCAAGGGACAACAAACTAACATTGGGACAACTGTATGGTACTTAGCAGCAAGTACACCAAGCATGCAATGATACATCAACATGTAAGGGACATCAAACTAACATTGGGACAACTGTATGGTACTTAGCAACAAGTACACCAAGCATGAAAGGGACAACAAGCAAGCAATGGGACAAAAAACATAGACAACATGGTTCAACCATGACACATGGGAGAACAATACAACATTAAGTGCAGTAGTCATGAGGTCCAACATTGTGATGATGGGTGCAGCATGATGACGAGATGCAGCACGATGATAGGGGAAGGAGTCACATTGGAGAATTAGTTGAAGCAACATGTCTTCAACTGATCTCATGCATCATCTTCTTAGAGATGATCTATGCTCTCATTTAGATAAGTCAAAGTGTTGACTTCAGTTGTATATGTACTACCTCTCTGTCTCTCTCTCTCTGCTGAACTATTGAAGAACATATAAGAAGAATTGATCAAGGGTTTCCCCACTTTGGGGTTTGTCCCTGGCTAGCGCCACATCTTGTGTCCTTTTGTCTTGGCTTGTCTTCTGCAATTTATATTTGTGTTCTATCTGTAGTTTACTTTAATGCTGATGTGACTGCTAATCCGGAAAAAATATTGAGCTAACTGTGAAAATTGAAATAAAATGTTCTAGAATAGAACATACCCAAAACTTAACATGGTATCAGAGCTGAGGTGAAGACAAAGCCCAAGAAAGAGTGAAAGAGCAATCACCGAAGACAGTTGGGAAATGACAAAATGATCAATGGATTCCTCATCCCTCTTCTAATTCACCAAGGGTGAAGTCGAAGCAAAGAATATTATCAGAATGGCGTAGCGGAAGTTTCTGATGGCCTACTTGAAGATCACTTCAATGGGAAGTCTGAATCTAAGGGTGGAAGGAAAGGTAGATGCCTTGGTTGAAATAAGTTCAGCCATTATGCAAAGGAGTGTCCGACTGGCAGGGACACATCGCTTGATGATGATAACAATCATTCCAGGGACATCTTCAACGATCAGAGGAATGACATGACACAACTGACTCTTTAGAGAAACCAAGGAACCCCAGGTATGAAGAATCAAATGTTGTTTATGATAAGATAAAGAAGTGTTATCTTGTATTGGTCCTCTCCTTCAGATTCTTTGGGAATCTGGCTTATTGATTGTAGTGCTTAAAGACACTCCATTGAATAGAAGGGTGCTCTCTCTCTAATTTGGAGAGATGGAAACATTCATGGGATTATACTTGGAGTTGATGCCACCTATCCCGGAAAGGGTGTTACCCCTCAATTGAATGAGGGTAACTCGATTCATTTACATAATTTCTTTTATGTACCTGATCGCAAGAACCTGGTGTCCATTTCGGCAATGGAAGTCAAAGGTTTCAGGGTGGCATTCATCAATGGAAAGGTATGTGTTTGAAAATAGAATTTTCAAGGATGCTTTTACTCGTGGGTTCAGGGTTGGCAATTTGTATCAAATTGCAGAAAGTCCATTGGGGACCATGTCAGTTGACACATAGCACCAGAGGTCTATGAGTCAGATGTTGACAGGGATGCCTGAATTCAAAAGGAGCATGAAGGTACATGTCTGAGATGTACCGAAGGAAAATCTCACAAGGGGACCATTCCCCTCATGTAGCAGGTCCACAGGTTTGGAACAACTCGAGGAGGTTTGAGATTCGTGACCAGGAATCTCATGTGTGCAGGTGGAAGAAAGCCCTCTATGGCTTGAAGCAAATCACCCCGGGTTTGATATGAGAGGATTGATAGTTATCAGATGAAGCTGAGATTCACTAAGAGTGAAGGCGATCCAAACCATTGTTTGAAGGTTGTGGATGATAGACCTCTCATACCGACGCCTTATGAGAACAACCTATTTCTAACATGTGCAGACCTTCTCACTTGCAGAAGTAAGAGGGAGTTGGATTCCGAATATGGAATGGTAAACTGCAAGCCCGTGACTACCTCGAGGATCTTAACTTTCAGAAGTTATATGGTGGTGATGCCGGACCAGATTTGGGAAATGCCTCTGAGTTTCATAAACTCATTTGCATTGATGTTCTTGGTGAACTTCCGTTCTGATATATATTTTGCAGTTAGCATGGCGAGCTCATATTTGGTTGAGCCTCACTGGATTGGTGCCAAGAATCTTCTAAGATATCTTTGGGGCACAATCTCTCATGGATTGAGATACACTGTCGGAAATATGAAGCTGCATGATTATTTGAATGTTAACTGGGCACCCAGTGTGGAGGATCACTAGAGCAATCCTCAGTGCTGGTTCTTTTTAGGTTCTGCTTCGATATCATGGATGAGCAAGAAACATAAGTCAGTTGTTATAAGCACCGCCAAGACCGAATACATAGCCACAAATTGCATTGAGAAGTGCCTTAAGACGAGCGATGTTTATTTCATGCTATTATATGTATGACATCATGAATTATTGCTTTTATTTCACAACACCAATAAAATAATTGTTGATTTGGTTTGTCATTACTAAAAATAAAATATTTCTATTTTATTTATTTTTGGTGAGATATTGTGTTGATAACAGTTATTGATTTGAATGGTCATTTAATATTTTCATATCAAAATTTCCCATGCTATAGAAATTTTTACAATGGATTACATTATATGTAACAATTAATAGATAACTGGTCTATTTGTTTGAATTAGATCATTACAATTATTTGTTTCAATCGTGGTTTAAGTTATCATTATACCTCTTAGATTATACCTCTTAGAAATTAGTAATGTGAAAGATGACCCATTGCATTCTTATAACTTTTTTAATTCCATATAAGTTGAAAAACTATATTAGGTTTTACGTAGCACCAACAATAAACATACAATTTGTACTAAAAGAAGCACCAAAAGCAACACCAAAAGCAACTAAGGTAGAGACTCTAGAAATTAGCATATAATTAATTAGGTTTGAAATTTAAAAGTTGTATTATATTGTATGTGGAAGTTAATATATAATTAGTTTGTTTACTTGCACTAGACCATTGTAATTATATTTTTCAATTGCAATTGAAGAAATCATCATAAGTATTAAAATCAATGATTTTACTGGTGGGTCAACGCTTTCTTAGAAGATCTGTATTCCATACAAATTAAATAAAGGTACTAGGTTGTATATATAAAAAAAACATATCATTAGTTTGTTCATTTTAATGGGGCCACTGTATTTGTATTTTTTATTACAATTAACTTGTAAAATTCCCTTTGCATATAAATGAAACAATTCATAATAAATACTAACATCATTTTTAATTTGGTAGGTGTTTATGTCCTTAAGCAATGACGTGTGGATATTTTAATATCATACATGTGGTTGCAGTGCAGATGCAGATGGGCATTACTAGAAGTCAAAAGATGTTGATATTTGAAATGGAAGGAGTATTCTTCAAATCATACACCAAAGATGAACACAATTTTCATATTCAAAGAGAACTAGATTGATAGTTTGGTGGTAGGTCTTATTTTTTAAGGCTTTTTTAAGTCAGAAGTATTAAAATGTTGCTTAAAAAATTATGATGTCACAATATGGACATCAATGTCATTGACAAGTACATCTGAAAAGTACTTGAAAAGTCAAATATTGATATAGAGGACTTTAAATTTGCAGGGAACAAGTCTCATTGTTATTTGCAAACAAAATTGGAAGCAGGGAGAACAAGACAATTTTATGAGAAAAAGTTGACCGATGTGTGGTCCCAATATGGAGATAATTATAAAGAATCAAATGTATTGTTAATAGATACAACAAAGCATACTTTTCAATTCATTGGATATCGATCAAACCACATTTTGATAAAAGCCTATACAGGAAAAGAGCAAGGTACTTGACTTATGCAAGTTTTATTCCCCTTTCTTAAGACACTTCATTGTATCAAAGAAAAATATGAGTACATTTGAATGTTCAATAGAACATGTACTTCATTGTATC
Organism: Pinus taeda; assembly: GCA_000404065.3. NCBI lineage: Eukaryota > Viridiplantae > Streptophyta > Pinopsida > Pinales > Pinaceae > Pinus > Pinus taeda. Next base: position 32,235 of record APFE030517639.1, on the reverse strand, counting down.
AAAGAAAAATATGAGTACATTCGAATGTTCAAAAGAACATGTACTTCATTGTAGTGGATGGAGATAATTTCTTTTATAAATTTGTTGAAAAGTACATTCCAAATTTTCAATACATTTTGGATATAGTTTTTATTGTATCAATTTGTATGATTTTATGTTTTTTGAAATATATGGGAATTGCCAATTATATTAATATGTAGATTTCTTATTATTTATAATTTCTTTTGCAATGACTTTGTTGCTTGCCTTTTAAATTATCTTACATGAACCATCGAGACATGTTATTTTTAATGATTTCTGTTTACTCATATGCATCAATAATCATATATAAATGTGAAATATAAGTTTTGAAATAGAACTCCTTGCAAGCAAAGGTGTAATTCTTACTAAAGAAATTATAATAATTTAATTGATAAATGCTATGTGCACTATTCACTATTCACAATGCATTATTCACTATTAAGGCTAATGGGAAATGTGTCATAGATGAATGATTTGAACCTTTTGAAGCATAAGATATGGGATTTCTCAATTCATAATTTTCCTAAATTTATATGCTTAAATCAATTAATGGTTGTAGTTGCAATCATATAACAATGAAAATCGACAAGGCACAAAGATAGTTATTTATTGTTTACATATAAAATGCACTAATATGAGTGCATAAATATGATTTGTAATTTTTGAGATAAAAATCTATTGTAAATAATTTTGCATTTCTTAAAAAGACATATAATTAATGATAATGTTTGCTAAGTGGACTATCAAGGTTTGGTTAGACACTATCATGGATGAATTATATCTTTGAACTTAAAGCATTTAATTTCATTACTTAAAGTTATTTTTTTGTAAATTTGTATTTTAAATAAACTGAAATTCTTAATCCATAATCCTATCACTTAATTTATTAAGAGTATTAATTTCATATTGTAGTGTTTTGAAACAAAACTCTATGTAAAACAAAATTATCTTCTTAATAAAACATGGAATAATTAATTGTGGATCATCTAGACTCATTAAAGAGGTGGGTCAAAAATGGTTGTATCTAAATTTTTTGCACCATAAGGCATTGATTTTCCCATCCATATTAACATTTTCTCATTTTCAATTCTTAAATAGTTTATTTGTGGTTTAAATAATTTCATAGAATCCACTAGGACTTGAAGAAATCTATTTGGTTATATGCATTGATAGAAGTTTATAAATGTGATGTATTTTTGAAATGTAGCTCTTAATATATATAAATAATTGATAATGAATTCTAAGTGATCTATATATATAAATAATTGATAATGAATTCTAAGTGATCTATACAAAAGCATTTATCGACTTTTATTTTTCTATCATGAGGTTTAATATAAATGTATAAATGTGACATTTTTTTTGAAATAAATTCCATGTAAAATTAAATGTTTTTCCTAACAACATATAGAATAATTAATTGGTAATGAATGTTAAGTAGATTGTTCAAGTTCATTCAAGATACATGCCATAAATAAATGTAATTAAAGTCTCTGCAACATAGGACATTTGATTTTCCCACCCCTAACATTTGGTAAATTTCAATTCTTAAATAAATTATTTGTAATTGAATAATCTGACAGAAGACAATAAGACAAGTATGTATTAAATTCTATTTAGTATATATGTATGTATACATGCAATTTGTTTTTGAAATAAAGTTCTTAATGTAAGTAAAAATATATATTTTTAGAAAATTTATAATTTAAAATCAAACTTTGATGAGTTCTAACTAATTTATTTTATTTTGAATTGACAACTTTTTCTAACCAGGCATTCGTAAATCAATTATCTCTATATGTAATCATGTCATATAAGTCAATAAGTCAAGAAACCATTAATTGATTTTTATTTATCACGTGGTTTAATATGAATGTATAAATGTGACATTGTTATTTCTAGAATAAAAATCCATGTAAAAAATGCATTTTCTAATAAAACATGGATTAATGAATTCACAATGAGCATTAAGTAGACTATTTAAGCTCATTCAACAGATGAGCCATAAATGAATGTCTTTAATCTTTTTGCACCATATGACATGATTTTCCCATCAAGATAAACATTTCGTAAATTTCAATTCTTAAAGAAACTATTTGTACTTAAAATAATCTCATAGAATCCAACAAGACTTAGAAGCTATTTATTCAATTCCATTTACTTATATGTATTGATATAAGTTTATAAATGTAATTTTTGTTTTTGAAATAAAGCTCTTAACATAAGTAAAGATATATCTTTTACAAAAATAATTAGGATTAATTGATAATGAACTTTAAGTGGTTTATTTAGAGTATATCAAAAATCAAGTGTCATAGATGAATGCCTTTTAATACATATTTAATCTTCAAAATCAATATCTTAACGATAATTTATTTGTATTTACATTAAGTATTTAGTAATTAAAGAACATGAGGACTTGTATAAATTTCAACTAAAATTCATGAGTTATGTTTCACAATTATTTGTTCCCCATTAAAAATTCTTATCATTTTCTCCTCTTAGTGAAAGTAATGGTCAATCATGGTTTTCCATACAATTGAGACTATTATTTACATACATTGAGACTATTATTGGTTTTGACAATGTTTGCAAGGAGATATCAATATACACACTACCATCAACTTTATTAATCTTTGAAAACCCTTGCCTCCACTACTTACAAAAAGACCACTAATTATTGTTTACTTCAATTTGTTACATTGTCCATCACAATGGAATGACTTGAATACCCATTTACGAACTCTCATTTGATGTACTTGGATTTTTAGTGGAGATAGATCAAAGGTGCCTAACCTTCTTAAAATACCTAAATCAACAATGCCTAACTTTTATAATGGATGCCTAGATGCTATGAAGATGAATGATCACCCCCTCATTAGTGCTTCATAAAGGCATGAAGCGACCGTAGGAAATTGAGCACAAAAACATTTTACTAATTTTTTTGTAGAATAGTTTCAATGCAACGCAAGGGACACACATCCTTTTCATTTGCACTGACATCCTCACATCGCCATCATTCAATCAATAAATCCCTCGTAGGTTGTGGGAAAGGGGGTTAGAGTCATTAGACACAAAATTCAGACATCAAGGAATCTAGTATGTTATGCATAATTATAATATCTTTATTGAATATTAGACATACTAATATGATTTAGCTTAAATCAATTGCTTCTAAGAGTTTGATTCCACACCCCTATTGTGTATTGATACTATAGTAAATAAAAACTCTGTGTTTGACCTATTCGTGATCTCTACTTGGTTTGAAATTACTAAAATTATTTTTATATTGAATTAAGTTAATATGGAGATTTACAAAAGAATGAATGTTGTTGAAGGCCTTGTAATAGAATACTTCCAAATTTAATGAAATATCTGTTTAGTGCATATTCATTATTTATTCTACTAGATCCTTGTTTTCATATTTAATCCAAGGAAGCCACATCATAGACTTCATGTTTTAAATTATATTTAATTATTTGTGTCAAGAAAATTTTCCATATATTGTGTTTGAGTGGGCACTTTTCGCATACCTTTTAGATAGATAATTTCCAATATCTTGTTATTATTTTTGAGATCCTCGAGAAACTATTAGAAGATATAAATATTGTATGTTTATGTCTTGGATCCATTTAAGCATGTCTTTACTAAAATTACTCTCTATGTCAATCAATTTGAAATGTTCAAGTCCTAATGTAAAGTTTCTTGAATGACCCATTATGACATTCATTTATTTCATCTAATGTGTTGAGAATCATGCATATTTTGTATCACTTTAATTATCTGGTGTGTTACAAGCATGTATATTTTTCATCACTTTAATTAGACCTAGTGATGGAGGTCACGTGAGATATAATTTCTGAGAACTTAGTGTAAGTGGTTAAGGAACACTTGGAATCAAACAACTATCCTTCTCAATGATAGATGAAATCATTGTGATAGAAAAAGAGTTCCACCAAGTTCTGCCAACTTTTGTAAGTATCAAGTTTTGTTTTTCTCTTTCCTTCCTTCTCTCTAACTACAATTTTCTACAATTAATATGTTTTCATTGTTGGTTTATTAGAAGTACAAATTTCTAGTTTTCCATATTATTTATTTCCTATATTAGATCCTTATCTTCATATTCAGTATAAGGAAGCCCCATCATGTACTTGAAAGACACATGTTTTGTTTTAAACTACAATGATTTGTGAAGCATAATTTCCATTTATTTTGTTTGAATAGACACATTGCTAATATATTTTAGATTACTACTTTCTACGATCTTATTATTATTTTTGAGATCCTCCTCAAATGGTTAGAGGATATAAATATTTTATAGTTATTTCTTAGATCCATTTAAGCATGTCTTTACTAAACTTCACCTCTATGCTCATTGATTTGAAATGATGAAATCTTAAGGTAAAGTTTCTGGAATGACCAATCATGAAATTTGTTTATTTTACATCTATTAGAAAACAAAATTATGTATTTATTAACAAACATTTTTTGAGAAGAATGTATATTTTCAATCACTTTAATTAGAGCTAGTGGCCAAGGTTACATGAGAAATAATCTCTTGGCACTTAGTTCAAGTCCTTAATGAACACCTATACATACAACAATCTCTCTCAAGGATAAAACAAAGGGTTGTGTTAGTGAAATAATTCCACCAATGTAATGCCCCTTTGTGACCGTAATGTTGTTTTCTTTCTTTCAAATGAAGTTATGTTAGTGTGAAAGGTGAAAAATTCATGAAGTAAATTGGAATTATTATGTAGATAAACAAATTTATTAATAAATAAATAATTTGATTGAAAGTACTTGGGAATGAGACACTTGAATATGAGATTCTTACTAAAGGAAGAAAAACAAAATTCTCATTAGTAAATGAGATCAAGATAACTCTTCCATGATAAAGGTTCTAGATAAGATTTAATGGATAGTAGAGAAAATCCATTAAATCACTTAATTGCGGAAAAATGCTAAGTTTGGGAAAGAATAAGTTGGAGAGAAAATAAGTCTTTCAAGGAAAAGCCTAGGAAGGTGGACATTGAGGACCACAAAAGTAGGACACTGCTAAAGGAAAAATCGATCATGAAAGAAAGACATAAAATAGCTATGGACAAGATCAATAAGGGTTGTTGGTTCCATGGCAAGTAAATCTCAGATTGGGGGTGATCTGGAGGATTTCAGTTCAAGGTTGGATGGAAAAAGTTGCAGGATTCCCAAGTGTCTTTTGGGCAACTTCACGTTTAGATTTTCTATTATATGATTTATGGTAAAAATTAATATGTGTATATGATAAAGCTAGAATTACCATCTATTATGTTATTTGATGGTGAAAATTACTATGTCTAAGTGATAAACTTAGGAATACTATATGTTATACTATTTTATGGTGCAAATGAATATTTCCAGATGATAAAGTTAGGCATACGGGTTGTGATATTATTTTATGGTGCACATGAATAAGCATAGATGATAAAGCTAACAATACTTTTGGCATAGAATTAGTTAAATTAAAAGATTAAAATTATAATCAAACTGAATTCATTGTAGTTATCTTCAAATTTAGAGTACTGGTGAATAATGTTCTAATACTTGATTGAATTTGTAAAGAATTTAAAACGATAGGACAGAGATGATGCCACATGTATGTTTTCGAAAAATTTATGTTTTGTAGGACTAATTTCATTTGTAGGGTATTATCTTCATGCATATGCTATTCTGCATAGCCTCATCCTTGAAATACACACTGTGTACAATGTTTTATGTACACTCATAATGTTCGACAATTAAATGTATGATGTGAGTCAGAGAAGAAAAGGAAGAGTTAAAACGAGGAGGAATTTTAGGGAGTAGATCCACGAGAAAACTACTGATAAATAAGCCAAAGTATTGGGCCATATTTTTCCTTGGGGACAGACTCTTATGGCACCATCAGAATATAAACTTCTTGGTGAATGAGTGGAACCCAAGCTATAGGGTTTAGAAAAACCATTAAAAAGTAAATAAATAGGTTGGGTGGAACCCAAACAATCTGAAAACCATACAACCTAGCCTTTAGCTAAATGTTACAACTGAGAACGAGTCAAATTTTATCCTTTCACATTAATATAAGAGAGAAATACTAGAAGAGGAAATAATCAACCAGAGCATTACTGAATTTATTTCTTCCACTTGCATAAACAAAACCGGTGGAAATATAAATCTACATAATGAAATGATACTCATGAACTATGAAAGAAATATAATTAGCCTAGAATAATTATATAACATCATAGTAAAATAAGACAACAAAGCGTAAAACCATTCTAAGATATACAGATTGATGTGGGAATATAACCTAATTTATATTAAAAAAAAATAACAAAATCGCCTTGATAAGGGTCATTATAGAGAACCCATTTTCCACATAGAAAATATCACATTTAGTACATGAATCACAAGAGATTCAAATGGGAGAAATTGTGAATAGTATCTCCATTGTGTAGAAGAAAAGAAACATACAACATATCACATGGGTGTTACTAAGCTCCAACCACCAAAACTGTCGACCCTGTAGCTAGGGAACTCAGAGAACTGAAGTGCATAAAATGGACAACAAAAAGTATAGTGGAAGGAGACCAAACAATAATTTATAATTATATATTGAAAACAAAAGTATGAAATCACGTATTTTATCGAATTAACACTCATATTGACCCTTAGGCATATCCTAGGAAGAGCCCAGTAACATTGGCGAACAACGAATTTTGAATAGGATCACTAAATTGGACTTAGCTCCAAATATTTTGGGTAGCCGACCTGAACTAAATGAAGGGTGAAGGTAAGTGAGTATCGTCTTTCGCAACTTCGTAAGGAAACAAGTTTCTTGAAAGGGTATCTTCGTACCTGCAGGAGAAGGAAAAAAGTGTAAGTATTTTACCTTACGGAGATGAGTGAGTATAATAATAGTAGCGATAGGAAAGGAGTGAAATTGCTAATTTTGAATAAGTAAATGTTGGTGTACTTAAATCTATGACTGATAAGAAAGGGACATACTTAGATGCGCAATATTACTATAGAATCTGCTGCAAATACAAAAGGAAAAGCAACATAACTTGCAAGAGATAAAGGAGACAGGACAAGAGGACTAGCACGACTTCACGCCATCTCAGGAAAAAAAATTACCCAAGATAATTCGAGTCAACCCTTAATAGAAATCATGTATTTCCCTATCATCAATATTTGAGAATATTATAACTTACATATTGTTTCTTTCTCTCCTCTTCCAACCCGTATGGTCGCCCAAATGACTGGGTTGGCCTTTGTTGCTACCTGTACTGGAAACGTAACAAAAAAAAAAAAGAAATTAGAAACACCTGACATGTTTATGGCCTATTCACAGTAGTAGAAATTAAGTAGGGAGTAGAAAGAGACAAAGGAACAACCTAAGGTGCAAATGGGTAACTCAGCCAAGAAGATGGGTCCTTTGTATGTGCTACACAATAAAAATTAACCGGAAAGAAACCAAAACTAACACTCTTACTAGAGAATTATAGATGAAAACAACCCCTGTGTGAGTAATGTAACTGGGACCGCAAGAACCCCAAAACAATAAGCACTACCACCCAAATGGGGGATGGGAGAGGGTTTGGGCGACACATTTACAACAAACCCCCAAAATTCTGGAAATGTACCATGCATTCTCCGCAAGGAATTGGGGCTGCTAAATAGAGGGGATTTTATTCTGGCACCTCCTGTATAGGAGGAGGGAAACACAAGCATAGTTAGCTCTAAGTGGATATGTTCACAGAACCGTGGAAACACAAACAAGAACGAACCCATTAAATACAATTACCAATAAAATATTACCTTGAGGCTACTTTGAAATAAACTTAAAGGAAGGATCTCTCCCATTGGCTTCACACCTGAAAAAAAAAACCCAAGCACACTGTCATGGACCCTGGAGAGACACCAAAATAGTGAGAAAATATTTTTGAAACATTCACAGAAATACCATAGAGGGAGGGTAGCGAAACTAATCAGAGAAAAAAAAATTACCTGTAAATGCATGGAGGCATGCAAAGTTTGCCTACTTTCATGACCTCTATGCATCCACAAAAGGCCAGATGTTGAGGATTGACACAAAGGGATGTTGCAATGCCACCAGATGCAAAAGGTCACAGTGAAGAGGGCACACTCACAACCGATTAGGGATCAAAAAGGTTTAGGGTTACGTAGGTCAATCCTAGACGTTGATAGCCATCTCTTCATCCTAGTCATTCAAACGTTGCCACAATGGTCACATGCCCTCCATGTGAAGGAGGTAAGTATGGCAGGATCTTATTGCATGGTTGATTTCCCAAGGCAAAGTAGTACAGTTAGTGTTGAAATTAATTATTGGGTTTATGAAAATTGCACAACCATAGTATTAGGGATAAGGTTACTAAGGTATACCTTGTAACAAGATCATGCAATGATAGTGAAAAGACATATATCCTTTAACTAATGAATGAAGAATAAGTTTAGAGGGTTTATGACCAATATATTGTCCATTATAGGAGAACAAGAACATACATGGTGATAATAGTGTTATTGCTATATATATATATATATATTATATATACACGATAAGAGCTGTGAGAGATGGTATCAGAGCCCAAGTTCACCACTGGGGCCTTAATGAACCACCACATAAATAATAAACAGAATTGTATAGACCTGAAAAGTTGAAGTATGGAAGGAAGAATTAATAATTGATGTTTTTTTAATTGAAAGGTAAGAAAGTGACCTTACTATAGCAAAAATGGTCGAGGAGGCTTTGGCCATCACTGAAGGTGAAGACTTGTATGTTGAATTGGGGAAAGGTGTCACGCCAACAACTACTTAATTCATGGATGTTATTAGAAATATTTAGCAGGAATTGGCATATCTAAGGAGCAACAATGAGCGTCTGTTAAAGGCTAGTGAGGAGAAAGAAAGGATGATCAGGGGGCTGACTGAAAATTCTAGCCATAAAACGATGGAACCTGGTATATTGAAAGGAAATAGAAAGGGACACAGAATCAGAGAAATCTGAAAGTGGGGGGATTTTGATAGAACATATCCAAGAATAGAGAAGAGAAAGAAATAAACAAAGCTACAGGGGGAATTTAGGATGTAGAAGTATGGCTACTTAATATGACTAAATATTTTCATGTCTATGAATATGAGAGAAACTTAAAGGCCAGATTGGCCATTTATCAGTTGTAAGGTAAAGCTACCCTTTGGTTGGAGGAAGCTAAAAGCATGCATCTATTGGAGAAACAGACAGTGTCTTGGGAGGAATTATGGAAGCATTTTAAATATCATTACTTAAGTGAACATTATTATGATGACCGCACAAAAGAGTTATATGAGATAAGGTTGGGACAGTTAACTATGGGCGAATATGTGGCAATGTTTACCAATTTATTGCGGTATGTACCCTATATTAAAGAAGAAAACGCCAAGGTGCAGTGTTTTGTGAACTATTTTCCCACTATCTACAAGGAGCGGATTGAGTTCGACAATCCTAAGATAATGGATGAATAGTAAGAAAAGTGATGTTGTGTTATGAGAAGTTTAGGAATAAGGGTGAAGGCCCCAAGTTTTGGCATAATAAGGAGAGTGCCAAACCTGTAATTGGGGAAAAATGAAAGAAACCTGGCTATCTTAAAAACATGGCAAGTAAATCTCAGATTGGGGGTGATCTGGAGGATTTCAGTTCAAGGTTGGATGGAAAAAGGTGCAGGATTCCCAAGTGTCTTTTGGGCAACTTCACGTTTAGATTTTCTATTATATGATTGTATGGTAAAAATTAATATGTGTAGATGATAAACCTAGAATTACCATCTGTTATGTTATTTGATGGTGAAAATTACTATGTCTAAGTGATAAACTTAGGAATACTATATGTTATACTATTTTATGGTGCAAATGAATATTTCCAGATGATAAAGTTAGGCATACCGGTTGTGATATTATTTTATGGTGCACATGAATAAGCATAGATGATAAAGCTAACAATACTTTTGGCATAGAATTAGTTAAATTAAAAGATTAAAATTATAATCAAACTGAATTCATTGTAGTTATCTTCAAATTTAGAGTACTGGTGAATAATGTTATAATACTTGATTGAATTTGTAAAGAATTTAAAACGATAGGACAGAGATGATGCCACATGTATGTTTTCGAAAAAATTATGTTTTGGAGGCCTAATTTCATTTGCAGGGTATTATCTTCACGCATATGCTATTATGCATAGCCTCATCCTTGAAATACACACTGTGTACAATGTTTTATGTACACTCACAATGTTCGACAATTAAATGTATGATGTGAGTCTGAGAAGAAAAGGAAGAGTTAAAACGAGGAGGAATTTTAGGAAGTAGATCCATGAGAAAACTACAGATAAAATAAGCCAAAGTATTGGGCCATATTTTTCCTTGGGGACAGACTCTTATGGCACCATCAGAATTCAAAATTCTTGGTGAATGAGTGGAACCCAAGCTATAGGGTTTAGAAAAGCCATTAAAAAGTAAATAAATAGGTTGGATGGAACCCAGAAAATCTGAAAACCATACAACCTAGCCTTTAGCTAAATGTTACAACTGAGAACGAGTCAAATTTTATCCTTTCACATTGATATAAGAGAGAAATACTAGAAGAGGAAATAATCAACCAGAGCATTACTGAATTTATTTCTTCCACTTGCATAAACAAAACCGGTGGAAATATAAATCTACATAATGAAATGATACTCATGAACTATGAAAGAAATATAATTAGCCTAGAATAATTATATAACATCATAGTAAAATAAGACAACAAAGCGTAAAACCATTCTAAGATATACAGATTGATGTGCGAATATAAACGAATTTATATTAAAAAATAATAGCAAAATCGCCTTGATAAGGGTCATTATAGAGAACCCATTTTCCACACAGAAAATATCACATTTAGTACATGAATCACAAGAGATTCAAATGGGAGAAATTGTGAATAGTATCTCCATTGTGTAGAAGAAAAGAAATATACAACATATCACATGGGTGTTACTAAGCTCCAACCACCAAAACTGTCGACCCTGTAGCTAGGGAACTCAGAGAACTGAAGTGCATAAAATGGAAAACAAAAAGTATAGTGGAAGGAGACCAAACAATAATTTATAATTATATATTAAAAACAAAAGTATGAAATCATGTAGTTTATTGAATTAACACTCATATTGACCCTTAGGCATATCCTAGGAAGAGCCCAGTAACACTGGCGAACAACGAATTTTGAATAGGATCACTAAATTAGACTTAGCTCCAAATATTTGGGGTAACCGACCTGAACTAAATGAAGGGTGAAGGTAAGTGAGCACCGTCTTTCGCAACTTCGTAAGGAAACAAGTTTCTTGAAAGGGTATCTTCGTACCTACAGGACAAGGAAAAAAGTGTAACTATTTTACCTTATGGAGATGAGCGAGTATAATAATAGTAGCGATAGGAAAGGAGTGAAATTGCTAATTGTGAATAAGTAAATGTTGGTGTACTTAAATCTATGACCAATAAGAAAGGGACATACTTAGATGCGCAATATTACTATAGAATCTGCTGCGAATACAAAAGGAAAAGCAACATAACTTGCAAGAGATAAAGGAGACAGGACAAGAGGACTAGCACGACTTCACGCCATCTCAGGAAAAAAAGTTACCCAAGATAATTTGAGTCAACCCTTAACAAAAATCATGTATTTCCTTATCATCAATATTTGAGAATATTATAACTTACATATTGTTGCTTTCTCTCCTTGTCCAACCCGTATGGTCGCCCAAATGACTGGGTTGGCCTTTGTTGCTACCTGTACTGGAAACGTAACAAAAAAAAAAAAGAAATTAGAAACACCTGACATGTTTATGGCCTATTCACAGTAGTAGAAATTAAGTAGGTAGTAGAAAGAGACAAAGGAACAACCTAAGGTGTGAATGGGTAACTCAGCCAAGAAGATGGGTCCTTTATATGTGCTACACAATAAAAATTAACCGGAAAGAAACCAAAACTAACACTCTTACTAGAGAATTATAGTTGAAAACAACCCCTGTGTGAGTAATGTAACTGGGACTGCAAGAACCCAAAACAATAAGCACTACCATCCAAATGGGGGATGGGAGAGGGTTTGGGCGACACATTTACAACAAACCCCCAAAATTCTGGAAATGTACCATGCATTCTCCGCAAGGAATTGGGGCCGCTAAATAGAGGGGATTTTATTTTGGCACCTCCTGTATAGGAGGAGGGAAACACAAGCATAGTTAGCTCTAAGTGGATATGTTCACAGAACCGTGGAAACACAAACAAGAACAAACCCATGAAATACAATTACCAATAAAATATTACCTTGAGGCTACTTTGAAATAAACTTAAAGGAAGGGTCTCTCCCATTGGCTTCACACCTGAAAACAAAACCCAAGCACACTGTCATGGACCTTGGAGAGACACCAAAATAGTGAGAAAATATTTTTGAAACATTCACATAAATACCATAGAGGGAGGGTAGCGAAACTAATCAGAGAAAAAAAAATTACCTGTAAATGCGTGGAGGCATGCAAAGTTTGCCTACTTTCATGACCTCTATGCATCCACAAAAGGCCAGATGTTGAGGATTGACATAGAGGGATGTTGCAATGCCACCAGATGCAAAAGGTCACAGTGAAGAGGGCACACTCACAACCGATTAGGGATAAAAAAGGTTTAGGGTTACGTAGCTCAATCCTGGATGTTGATAGCCATCTCTTCATCCTAGTCATTCAAACGTTGCCACAGTGGTCACTGCCCTCCATGTGAAGGAGGTAAGTATGGCAGGATCTTATTGCATGGTTAATTTCCCAAGGCAAAGTAGTACAGTTAGTGTTGAAATTAATGATTGGGTTTATGAAAATCGCACAACCATAGTATTAGGGATAAGGTTACTAAGGTATACCTTGTAACAAGATCATGCAATGATAGTGAAAAGACATATATCCTTTAACTCATAAATGAAGAATACGTTTAGAGGGTTTATGACCAATATATTTTCCATTATAG
>APFE030517638.1:173859-237151 GCA_000404065.3 Pinus taeda | reverse complement strand
TAAAAGACGGTCCTCTTACAACCCTTTTCTGACCGAAAAAACAAGAAAAGATTGCCGGATTTTTGTCGTTCAAATTCGATATTGGAAATAAAACGGCGTGTCCTTGATCGCTTTTTACTTTTCAGGTCAAAGACACTAACTATGAAAATATCCTTGGTCGCAAGATCAAGCGGTTCTCCTAGGTATTATTTTATACTTTTTCGGGCTTAGGAGACACAACTTTACGAAAAATTTCAATCTGGAGTCTTCTAAGTTTTTCAGACTCTCTAATATGAAAAACGCCGAGTTTCTCCTATACTGGACTCGTTAAAATTTCACAGTAAAGGACCTTTTCTATACAAACAGGAACAGCACTCCTTCTTAGGGTTCAAAATCAAAAAATAAGTTGGAACTCAGCCGAAGGAATGAGCTTACAAACAAGCATATGTTATCCTCCTCAAGCTTGGTTAAAAATAGAGGTACTTGCCAGAAATGGTGGGGGAAAAATGAGAAGATGAGCCCTATTTGATATCTTTTGTCTAAGAAAACCTTACTAACCACTCTTGAACACGACACTTATTCATTCACCTGGGTTGGGAAATCCCTTGTCTCACAGTTGACCAAGATCATTTGACATCTTTAGCCGGGTTATGGGAGTCGACTTTGAGTCATTCATCGCCAAACCATCTATTGTGTCGTTATGTGTTCAAGAGGTTTGAAACAAAACATTCAACCGCAAAATACCTATCATTCATCATGTCATCATTGAGTCAGTCCTTGCAGCAACATTTCTTCAAACTTGAACTATGGTTTCGTGTTGTGGGCTTGCCTGCGACGGGTCGCTTTCTATTGACATCAGCACATTATCTAGAGAGTTGACTTAGAAATCGTCAGTACCTTGAGGTCTGCATGCATCAATGGCAGGTTTCTCGCCTTCGACGCCAGTTTTCATCATTGACTTGCGATCGAAGGATTCCATGAAATGTTCGACACCGACTCATTCATTCACATCTCATGGATTGTGCTGGGTACTTTGAGAACCATTGACATTACTGGTGGTCTCTCTCACGCTTGTTAACAGTTTACATCATTGACTGGTAATCAAGTGGTTTCTACCATGTTCGACATCGACTCATTTATTCACATGGCTAGAATCGTACCAATTCGGGAAGTAGAGATGAAGACCCTGGATCTAGTTTCGACCATCTAGGCTGCGAGGAGTTTTGTATTCATTATGTTGTAGACCAATCATAAACAGATGGCTGCGTCCATAATGTGTCTACACGAGTCTATGATTATGATGTATTATGAAATCATTCTTATACCAGAATAGTTAGTCCAATAGTTAAAATTTTGATCTGAGTATGGGAATGCCTACCTCAGCGATGATATGATCTTATACATGTATTTTGTGTTGAAAATTGCAGGTTCTGACCAGGCTCTCCACAAGGTAATCCTCGAAATGATAAAGTACTTCACCCTTCCTATATGATATAAAACCCTTAATCTATTACAGGCTTCGTACTTTATGGGGCAATCTGTTACACAGAAATTTGTCACCATGACTATCTGCAGTTAATATGGCTCCATCAATAGTCATATTATCCTCCTTGTCAAGCATCATACCTCTGCTCTTCATGTCAAACTTCAAAAAGAGAGAAAGTCACTTAAAAACATGTTTATCTCTGGGTACGCAGGTTCTCTCTACCTTGCCTGCGTGTACGCATTCCAAGCACATTGTACCTGTGTACTTGTACGCTCTGTAAGCCAAAGGATGGGTGCGTACCCCTGGAAAGGTCAAAAGGCGCGAGTTTCATCTTTAAAAAGTTACTTGTGGTCACTTCTAGAGCCTCCTAGAAGAGTGTTTGACGTGTATTGAGCGCCTCCAGATGGTTCATGCATCCCTATGATAGAGGAACTTATCCCATCAAGAGAGGAGCTACCCCATCCAAAAGAGGGAGTATCCCATTGATGTTGGAACTGGATAACTTCCTCTAGAATACTATAAATACAGGCCTTGGGCCAGAGGAGGGGAGGTTGAAAGCTGAACATTCCAAAGGGTAAATGCTGCTGGAATTAGGACTTCCATTGTTAACTTGTGAGGAGAGATTACCATCCTTTCTTGTTGCCATATTTGAAGTGGGTGAGCTTGTCAAAGTAGAGGAAATCTCTTGTTGGACCCTGGGAGGAGCTTGCACAACACCAAGGCTCAGGTTGTAATGGTTCCTTTTTTGTTTCCTTAATACAAATAAGTCCATTCTTCTCAATGATTTGTTGTTAATGAATTATTTCATGTACTCCTTGGTCTATATGATGAATATGCTTTGTTTTATGAAATATTCAGGTGTTATGTAATCGTTTGACTGTTAGTGTATGCAGGTCTTAAAGTGAAGGAGGAGCTCATCTGGATCAGCAAGGCTGGACTGCTACAACAAGCGTTGGATTTGAGGTAGGATCGAACAACACTTGGTTTCTCATAGAATAATGTATGTTTAGAGAAGGATTGCTCTTGTTTGTCTTGTTTGTCACTAGAGAGTCTTAGACTCCTAGGGAGGTTAGGTTTGTCCGCAAAAATAACTCTTTCCGCATGACATGCACCCATTGACTTAAGAAACAAACAATAAAATTAACGCTTAATTAAAATCCATATTGCAATCTTTTATTTTCTAGGGCTCTTTTCACCAACATGGCTTAGGCTAGTATCTTGGAGTAGGGAGTAATTAACTCTCCAAGACAGTTTAAACAAACAAGTAGTCAATCTTGCGGTAGGGAGAAATTCCAATTGTTACATCTATGCGCTGGGAAAGCTCCTCTTAAAGGAGAAGCACGAGATCATATCCGAACTAGTGTGGGAATCAATCCTTCCTTATTAGGAACGATAGAAGATATTCACGTATTAAAAATGGTAAACCTCGTATTGACCATTGTCAAGGAGCTTGGGGTCACTTGTTGGTAAACCTTGGATTATGTCAAGGATCCTTCAAGGGGATTGAGCTTGTTACTCTGCCCTTGCATTCGTATCGGATCGTAGACTGTTCCCCCAGGTATATTTGTTTCCGTTGGTGACCTTAGTGACCATAATCTTTAGGATTCTTTCCTAGGTGACGGTGGAGGGAAGATCCCACTGTACCTGGAGCAAACGACGACTAGACTCACTTGGACTCTCTAGGGGGTTAGCTTCACTCGAGACAAGTATAGTGGAGAAACTTGTGCCAGTCTGTTTCATTAATCAGGTTGTCGGGGTAACTGTTCCAACAGCTATTTCTGTATTGAATTCTGCGATGTTGGATTTCATCACCAACTAGTGTTTTCGATCCAGAAAGATATTGTTTGTGTGTGGTTTGATCTCCTAGATTTATTAGGCGTGTGCTTCAAATTGTTTGGTTCTTTAGAGATTTTAGGTGATCTTCTTGAGATTTTCTTTGTTTTCGTGTGACGTAATTAAATAATAAATCATGGTTTAATTACCGAGACAATCCCGTCGACTGCGGGGGCAAACTCCCGAATTTACACCAAGTCAACTTGAAGGGCTGCGAGCCCTTGTCACACTTAGTGAAAGTAGGGTTGGGTCGTCAGAGGCCGAAGAGTCTTCGTTAATTATACATCCTGATCATCTAGTGCAAGCAACAAAACATATTTTTGAACCGATTTCATTTTCCGAGGTTACTGGTAGTATCACTCCTACTAGCTCATTAGCCGAAGAACCTGAAATCTCTAAACCTGAAATTGAACCTGTTGCTACTCCATCTTCAGGATTTGCTTCTCCTGTTTCTAGTGGTCCTAGTTCACCCAGAGTAGAAAATATCATTACCGAGAATCTTCCTTCTGGACTCATTTCCATCGAAGAAATTGTAAGTTCGAGTCCGAACGAAGGTATAAGTATCCTTGAAAATCAACCGACTATCGAACTTAGGGAGCGTGAATCCATTTTCTACAGTCCCATTAGAGGTGATGCTTGTTATATTTCGTTGACCAATTTCTTAGAAAGTCCAGGTCTCGTGTCTTCACCACCTTGATTTCCTTTCCATCCAACACCCAGAGGTTATTATCATCCTTTGAATATGTCGAGACAGTCATCCTTGTTTTCATAGACGCCAGAAACTTTTTTACATGGCAGTCCTTCTGTTCCTCCTGGGTATCAGTCTTTATCTGGTACGTTTTCAGGAGCATCTCCTCAACCCATCGAATATGTAGCATCTCCTGGTCATAACGAAGCTAAACCGTTAAGTGTCGAAGAGATTCTTATGATGTTTGGTACTACTCCTAATCTGCAACCTCAAGGTAGTTAAATGCCGTCTGGGGGGCAGCCACAAGATACTCAAATACCACTTGGGAGACAACCTCAAGGTAGTCCATTACCACCTGGGGGGCAACCTCAAGGACAATATGTCCCTACGGGATAGTATTTTCGTCAAGGTCAACCCCAGTATCAATATGTACCTCAAGGTCAACCCCAGTATCAATACGTGCCTCCAGGTCAATACCAACCTCAAGGTCAGTACCAACCCCAAGGTCAGTACCAATCGAAAGGTTAGTACCAACCTCAAGGTCAGTACCAACCTCAAGGTCAATATCAACCTCAAGGTTTTCAACCACCTTCAGGTTAATCATTTGTTCAAGGACCCGGAAATGTACCTTATAATTATCAATCTTACACTCAACCTGGTTTTGGTCCTCAATATGCTCAACCTGTTATGGGTCCATACCCTGGAATGAACATGGTTTGGGATCAACAGACTCCGCAACCTAGTGTGCAGTTGTCATCTCAATATGGACAGTCTTTTGTTTCTGGTTCACCCCAGCAACCTGTCCAGCCTACTGCTCAAACTTCTACACCTGGGGTAGATCATCATTCTAGGCCTAGTTCACCTCGAACTCCATCCCAAACGTCTGTTGCAACTGCTGCGGCCTCTGTTCAATCCACTCCACCCATTTCTGGAGTATCAGCGGCTCCAGTTTCTACTGCTCCTGTATCAACTCCTCAGGCCTCTTTACCCCAGTCTGGACCTACAATCCAGACTCTGGTTTCCATGCCTGTAGGACAACTTGGGCCTAGTACTGTTGTCACAAGTCAACCCCAATTTACTTATAACCTGTACCAGGGGCAGTACCAATTCGGCCCTATTGTGCAGAACTCGGCTTATCAGTATCAACCGTACCCTGGGTATACATATCAACAACCTCAACAACCCCAGTATGGTCCAGTTAATCTTGGTTTTCCAGGAGGATATAATATCCCAAATGTGAATGCGATACCAAGTTATCCTAGATATCCTCCTCTTGGGGCTGGTCTTATGACCCAAGGTTTTCAGTATCCGAACTGTCAGTTACCATTTATAGCAACTTTGGATTTGCCTGACTTGTCGCGCCTTACGAATGATCCCATTAATTATCTTTCGTTTTGGCTGCCAATGCTGAATAAATTGCTCAGTGATATACCAAAGTTTGAGGGGAAGTCAAGAGAAGATCCGTCTAATCATGTGATGACTTACCATCTCTAGTGTGCATCAAATTCCATTATAGATGATTCAATTCGTCTTCGTCTTTCTCAACGCACTTTGATTGGCCTTGCAGCCAAGTGGTACATTGAGTTGCCACGAGGATATTTTTACAACTTTAGTCAGTTAGCCACTTCATTCCTTACTCATTTTTAGTTGCCAGTCCGATATGACAATGGAATGGAATTATTAACTTCATTAAAACAGTCGACGTCCACATACATTTCAGACCATATTCATGAATGGCAACGTCGACATCGTTTAGTGAAAGTTTTTATCCCAGACCAAATTATGGCAGAATGATTTGTAAAATCGTTATTACCCAAAATAACTGAAGATGTAGCCAAGGCAGGAGTAGTTACCGAAGAGAAATTAATTTCTCAAGCTCAGTACCTTGACTTAGTTTATACGCAGTCAGGTACATTACACGAGAAAATCCCTGACCTTTCGAAACAAAATCAAATAGCTGCACCTCCCTCAGGGTCTTATGCTGCTGACGGTATGATTGGTACTGTTAATACCAAGAGTAAGAAGAAATCCTCCAATAATTCTTCTCCTATTATAACTGTACCAGATTCCCCGAAGGGAGAGTCACGTGAAATCTCTGCCGATGTTCATGTCGTAGAATCATCTATGACCAAATCAAAATCTAACGGTAAGGAGAAAGGCAAGAAGAAGAATAAGCAAAACTTGAAGGAGAAATCCGATAAACCTGAATCTACTGACGAGAAACGTAAACCTCGCTATACTTGTCTCATCTGCAATGAGAATCATTTTACAAGAGATTGTCCACATCGTGCCGAGGTTGTGAAAATCGTCAAAGGTTCGCAAACACCTGTTGTTTTTAAGGATCATTTTCCAAGTCAAGACAGTAAGATGATAGGTTCTTCCTCTAGTGCCTCAGAAGAGCCCATAATGATGATGTCACATGTAAGGATTGTGACACGATCGCAAGATTATGGAAGTAAGAGTCCTCTTGGTGGTAAGGAAGCGGAATCTTCTAATTCCAATCCATCAACCTCAACTCTGTCTGGTTCCGATCCGCTACAGATCGAGAAACCAAATCCCGACTTAGTAATCAAACCGCCCGCTAAGGGTATACTTCGAAAGTCATCTTTCAATCAACATGCGAGAGCTGCTCAGAACTATAACATTGTTGAAGATTTATCTGTTTCACCTTCAGCAATGTCGACTTTGGAAGTGCTACAATCTTGTCCAGCACAGCGTAAAATGATATTGTCGGCTATAGGAGCTGTTGATCTTCAGGACTCAAAACTCATAGTCTTTGATTTAGAAAATAGTACACCTCGTTTACCTCATCAAATGGCTTTCCAGATTCCCATGTTAGTCAAAAATAGACCTTGTTTTAGGACTATGATTGATGAGGGAGATTCAACGTGTATTATGTCGATATAGTGTTGGAAAACCCTTGGTTCTCCTACACTTAATCAATCCCTGATGATTCTGAAGGCCTTTAATGGCCGAGGGTTTCATCCTTATGGCATTTTGCAGGACTTATCTATAGGGGTTGAAGGAAAAACTATTAGTCTAGATGTGGAGGTGGTTGATGCCCCTCTGGATTACAACCTTCTTTTGGGTCGTAGCTCGTCTTACGCCGTGACTGTTATTGTTTCATCGGTCTTTCGGCTTATTAAATCTCCACACAATGGGAAGATCGTTACAATAGATCAATTAACTTACTTTTTGTCCAACCCACCCTCTGCTGAGAGTATTCAACATGTTGGTAAAACCGTTATCCCTTATAAGGATGTTGGAGTAGGATTAGTTAAAGATTCGGGTTTACTCGGAACTTTTTCATTGCCTCCTCCCAACGTACCGTCTCCTTTCACGACCATTCATATGATTTCATCAGAATCTATAATTCTTGACGATCCTTGGATCGTTCCATTCGATTCTAAGGTGGACTCTCTTGGCGATGACATGCCTTTGAGTCCCTTTGAAGTTGCTTATCAAGAAGTACAGTCGTTTGCCGACTCAAGTTCAACCAATCTTGATCTAGTGAATGAGATCCATGGAAAATCACTTTCAATCTCAACCTCAGATTCAACAACATTTTTGAAAACTGTTCACACCGATGAACAAATTCGGGAACTGTTGTCTGTTGATGCATTACCATGGGAAGATATTCATCATCGGTCTTCGATTTTACCTGATATTGATCATTTTGAAAATGATTTTTCATTTATTTTTACCGATGAATATGTCAAAGAACTGCATAATCCATTGAAACATCCTAATTTTGAACAAAATTTAGCAAATATTTCTCGAATGGTTCCTATCGCATTTCAGTAAAACCTGGGATTGTTGAAAACATTCACATAGGTGCTTCTTGTACGGACACTGAAGTCAACACATATAAAGCCCTATTTCAAGAATTTCGTGACATGTTTGCCTGGTCCTATGAGGAAATGCCAGGAATTGATCCTTCAATCATTGTTCATGAGATTAAAACCTACTCGGATGCTAAACTCATCCGGCAACGTTTGCATCAGATACATCCACGAAAAGTTGTTGCCATCAAAACAGAAGTTGAGAAATTACTTAAAGCAGGTTTCATTTATCCAATTCCTTTGACGGATTGGGTATCGAATATTGTTCCAGTTACTAAAAAACAAGGGAAAATAAGAATATGTATTGACTATAGGGATATTAATCGTGCTTGTCCCAAGGAGAATTATCCCACACCTTATATCGATCAAATTATCGATGATTGTGCCGGCAGTGAAATTTTCTCCTTTATGGATGGTTTTTCCGGTTACAATCAAATTAGCATTCTACCTGCCGATCAACCAAAAACGGCATTCATCTGTCCATGGGGGACATTTTCTTATTGCAAATTACCTTTTGGATTGAAGAACGCCGGAGCAACTTTTCAAAGGGCTATGTCTTATGCATTTCATGACATCAAGCACATTGTGCAGCCTTATCTCGATGATTTACCTGCCCATTCTTTACGTAGAGCCGACCGTCTCACTCATTTACGAGCAATTTTTATGAGATGTAGGCATTATCAGATTCGACTGAATCCGCACAAGTGTGTTTTCTGTATGGAAATGGGTCATTTACTAGGATTTGTTGTATCCAAAGCCAGCATTCGTGTTGATACTTTGAAGGTCGAAGCCATTGTCAAGTTACCACCTCCTTCGACTCTTCGCCTACTCTAGAGTTTGCAAGGGAAAGAAAACTTTTTACGCCGTTTCATTCCTAACTACGTCGAGATTACAAAACTTTTCACCCAGTTGTTGAAACAGAACACTCCATTCTTTTGGGACGAGATAGCTGACAAATCTTTTGATGCACTTAAACATGCATTGACCCATGCGTCGTTATTGCATCCTCCCAACTACAACCAGGATTACTTCTTGTACCTCGTTGCTTCCCATTCCACCATTGGAAAGGTTTTAGTTCAACAGGATGAATTTGAAAGTGAACATGTGATCTATTATCTCAGTCGGACTCTAACTCCAACTGAGTTAAAATATTCACATGTGGAGAAACTGGCCTTAGCTGCAGTCCATGTTGTTCAGCGATTTCGTCATTACATATTGTTACGCAAAACCACGGTCATTTCTGACTATAACCCTATGTAATACATTTTGACTAAACAATTGCTAGGGGGCAAGTATTCCAAATGGATTGTCATCCTGTAGGAATTTGACTTGGAATTTGAGAAGGCCAAGTCAAAGAAGTCTTTGGTTTTTGCAGAATTAATGTGTGACTTCCCTCGTGCTGATACCGAACATGTGGCGGAAGAACCCATTGCGAATGAATCCTTGTTCCTTATCAGCACTATCGATCCATGGTATGGAGATATCTTTTTGGCCAAACATTTCACGATATCAACGCCGGAAAATACGATTCCAATCCCAACCTTACACTATTATGGGACATACACTTTATCGTCGTGGGGTGGATTCTGTTTTCCATCGTTGTCTTACTCATGACAAGGCTGAAAAGGTTCTTAATGGCTGTCACTCTGGAGCGTGTGGTAGTCATATGTATGGGTATGCCACGGCCCAAAAGGTTTTACGTGCTGGCTATTTTTGGCCGTCCTTATTCAAAGATTGTATTACTGCAGTCCAAAAATGCCACAATTGCCAAATATTTGATCATAAGATCCGTGCTCCTCCTGCTCCTCTCCACCCTATCATTTCCATTGGTCCATTCACAAAATGGGGTATCGATTTTATTACATTTAACCCTCACTCGGCCGAGGGGCATGCGTATATCATCCTTGCAATAGATTATTTTACCAAGTGGGCCAAGGCGATGCCTACATTTTCAGTAGAGAGCAAAACTGTTGTGATTTTCATTTTCAACCATATAATTGCTAGGTTTGGTTTTCCCTAAGTGATTACCACTGACCATGGGAGTCATTTTCGAAACATCATGATGACTGAACTTACAGATCATCTTGGCCTGCGTCACGATTGTTCCACTCCATATTACCCACAGGAAAATGGTCTGGTTGAAGCAGTCAACAAAGTTCTAGTCACCATGATCCAACGAATCATTGGGATTCATCAATCGCATTGGCATAACATGTTATTTTCACCGCTTTGGGCATACCGAACCTCAGTCAAAACATCAACAGGTTTTACTCCCTTTCAACTGGTTTACAGTTTAGAGGCAGTATTGCCCATTGAATGCAAAATCCCGTCATTACAAATTGTCGTGAAATTATTACCAGCCATTTCCGAAGAGGAAAAACATTTATTGTACTTAGCTCAATTATATGAGAATCGACGTAATGCTACATTAGCTGTCGAAACTCATGCCAAAAGGATTAAAGCTCAGTATGATCTGAATGTTACACCCCGCAATTTTTCGGAAGGATACCTAGTCTTACTTTACGATCAAGCAAACGATAAGCTAGGGGCTGGAAAATTTGTACTCGTGTGGCATGGTCCGTATATTGTCAAGCGAAAGCTGGCAAAAGGGGCCTATGAGCTAGAAGATTTTGTCGGTGTTTCTTTAGGTAAACCTAGGAATGGTCTTTATCTAAAGCGATATTTTGCTTAAAAGATTAGTGTGGAGATTTCTTAGACTAGTTTCTTTCTAAATTTGGTGTGTTCTTATATTAAGGATGCATGCTTTACTTTAGAGAGTGTTTTTCATTATTATTCCTGCTTATCTTGATTTTACTCTTGATATTGTAGATGTTGATGCCTCTCCAAACATACATCGATTTCGCTGAAGGCGCTTGTCGTAGTACACGGAACATCTCTTCCGCAGCTTGGGTTATCTATTCACCCTCTGATGAGTTAGTATCTAT
Organism: Pinus taeda; assembly: GCA_000404065.3. Classification (NCBI taxonomy): domain Eukaryota; kingdom Viridiplantae; phylum Streptophyta; class Pinopsida; order Pinales; family Pinaceae; genus Pinus; species Pinus taeda. The sequence continues at coordinate 226,378 of APFE030517638.1, read as the reverse complement.
GAATGGGGTAAGCCTCGGTCAAACAACGAACAATATTGTAGAATATAGTGCAGTGATTGAATTATTATCTGAATCCATTTCATTTGGAATTCGAAGTTTGATTGTTAATTTAGATTCGGAACTTGTTGTATTACAGCTTAATCGAGTTTATGCCATTAGAAATCCAGTATTATTACGATTATTTTTGAGAGTCCGTCTTTTGGAACGAGAATTTGATTACATATAATATCAGCATATTCCAAGATATTTAAATACATTAGCAGATGCAGTTGTTTCTTTAATGTTAAATAGACATTTGCATTAAATCAAACAGTAAATTTAAAAACATCTCATAACATGTTTTGCAAGATAACCATAATAATAATATAGCATAGCATAAGAGTGTGTCAAAATATACATCGTCCTCGATCATAGGTTGAAAAACACCTTATGATCGGCAAAAATGATAGTATAAAAATTCCAAAAATGAGTCTACAAGGCAATCATCCTATCACTGATGACGATCCCGATAAGACACCACTGTGTTGGAAATAATACAGAGAGGGGGGATGAATCAGTATTATCAAGTCAAATGCTCCTTTTCAAAACAAATGATATACGCTACTTCAGTTAGTTAAACCCGCATATATATGCAACTATGCAGAAGGAAAACCGCATATACAAAGCAAGCTTTTAATTTACTTTATCTTTTTGATGATGATTGTTAATCTGTGTTGCAGAAACAAATAACCAGTAACCAGAGACAGTAAAACAGAATAGAAGGATAATCACACACAAGAACACAAGATATAAGGTGGAAACCCAATGTGGGTGAAAACCACCTGCTGCAATTCGTCTCTATCTTCTTTTAAATTAGAAACTTCTTTTACAATGTATTGGTGCAGTCCTTTACCAGTACATAGGCTGCAACCTGCAGAGAGCTACAACCCTCTCTCGTTCTCTAGCTTCACCCAGAATAGAGCTACAACCCCCTTTAGCTCTTGTACTAGCCAAGATACTAGTACATAGGTGCTGGCCTACGGAAGGCTACAACCTTCTCTTTCTTCCAGGGACCACGTTTCATAAATTTTCAGACTGGATCCATAAACATCAATCAATCATCAAGAATCAACCAATCTCCTTTCCACCAATTAGATCTGAATCAAGTAGATACTTCTTTGATAGCTATACCCAGAACACAGTACCAGAAACCACACACCAAACACTAAACCCAGAACACAGCAACAAGAAAAAGAAGTAACTAGATCACAACTTAAAGTACATACGCTATTTCAATAACATGTAACATGTGTGCATACGCTTTTGTGTTTGGAACAACCTGCGTATACGTTGTTTTCATTCACTGAACCAACGTATATACGCGCCTTCACTTCACTGAACCTGCGTACAGATCTATAAAGGATGATTTGCTCTTTCAAATATTCAAAAACACTAATTAACCCAGATTATCAGTGTTATAGATCAGGCAAGTGCCACATATAATAGACCAAAATCATATAAAGATATTATCATTCAAGCTTAAATATTATGACCCATCAATAGAACTTATCCTTCTTCTTTGTGCTAAGGTTCCTCCTTTATTCAGATCCAGATCTTCACCATAACCCAATTACCAGCATTCAGATCTACCACTTTTTTAGATATTCAATGATAATTCAGATGATATTTTGCCACATGATCTCCTTCCTCTTTTATGGACTTAGGCCTTCCACAATACCACGGTCCAAAACTATAACATTCCAATACCATGAACCCAAAACTAGGGATCAACACATCTGACGAGATGCCATGGTCCAAAACCATTGGTTCAAATCCCAAGGACTAACTACCATGGACCAAGAGTAAGTCCCCCAACATATATGCCCTTTTGTATCGTATAACCCGCGTGTATATGCATTTTTGTCTAGATGAACCTGCGTATATGTCTTTTTCTTCTTTCTGAGAGCCTGAACTGAGATCTGTCACCAAGATGAGTTGCCATCAAGGACAACACCAAAGCCATAGCATCAAACCTATGCCATAATGCCAACACAATGCTCGGGCCACCCTACAAAGGAACCTCCTAAAAGGTCCTGGGACCCCAATCACATAGCGCTGAAGCCTAAGAGGAATTTCATCTATGTTGGTCTTTGGAATATCTGTGGTCAAGCGCTCTAGATGGCTCTCCAACTCGGCCAAGGTCTCTGTTGATTGGTCCTGTGGGGCCGGTGCTATAGCAGCTGGTTGTCTTCGATCATAGGGCTGGAGAGCGGTTGGCCGTCGTGGACCGACATCTGCATTTAAAACTTTTTACTATTAGTTTTGGGATGATTTTAAAAAATAAAAAAATACATATATAATTAAAATGTTGAAAACAATTTTACCTCTATCATCCCATTCCTCTCCTGGTGGAAGATCCATGTCAGGATCACCGCGATAGTCCATCCCAGTGTATGGAAAATCCTGAATAACAAAGAGTTGGTTCTCTAACCAGTGCAAATACTCTGGTGTGAATCGAACAACCTTGGTACCCTCCTCAGGATGGCGAGCCATGACTGCAACCCATCACATAACTCGAGGATCTCGAGGAAGTTCAGCCTCAACAGTGAGTTTCTATGGAACCAGCATAGGTACCCTCTCTAGGGCAAAGCTGACAACTAAATAACCATATCCAAAGTTCTTTAGCTGTCCATTCTTCGCCCTAGTCAATTGGCCCTTCACATTGGCCAATACAGCATCACACCAGTTGAAGATGGTGCCTTGGAAGTAGTCTACTTCCATGCGCATCTGGGAACCTGTAGCTAGATGCAATGCTACACTCCTGCAGAGTCTGGTAACAGTAAAAGCAATCACCTAAGTTTAGGGCGGGAGATGGTTTTAACATCTATCCGTTTGTCTGGATTCTGGTTATTACAGAACTCTAGTCGGAGACTAGCGACAGATTGGCCACCTGGCCTAGATCCGAACAGAGATAACTCTGCGCCCCTCTTGGGCAACCCAGTCAAAAAGTATATGTCATCCGGCTCAATTTCGAGTCGGTTGCCACCAATAATGAAGCACTGGTCCTGTATGCTCCACCTGTTCACCAGCCATTGTAGAAAGTCTACCTATTACCGCGTGCCAGGTATGGTCCAAAATTTGAATTACCTGCATGCTCTCAATGCCTGTAATAAAGGTGGATGGAGTAATGCAGCTTGATCCACATCCTCGTGCTCTCTTTCCCTCCAAACAAGCATATTGTGTACCTACATTGCAAAATAGGTGGATTAGAATTTTCATTTCAAAATTCTATGGGGAAAAATGAGGAATCTAGGGTTTAAAATCCCAATTCTGTAGGGTTCGCACCCATCCCTTTAGAGACAGTGCATAGGTGCACACTTCTCCTTAAGGATAGGTGCGGCACTCTGACTTTTCTCTGTGCACAGAAAAATCAGGGTGCGCAGGGGCCACATGGCGCCCCTGCGCAACTGCCGCGAGCAATTTTTTGCCCTAATTTTCCTCTAAAAATCAGTTTCTAAACCCTAAAACAAAATTTTAAACGGATGAAATGCAAGTCAGGGACAATGTGGATTACCTGGAGAAGACGGTTCTCGATTCCAGTAGTCAGATTTTTCACAATATCCACAAGAATTTTTCTACCAAAAGCTCTTACTTTTTACTTCAAAGGAAAACGGTAAAAATGAACTTGTAAAATCCCTTTTTATAAGATTTTTTGAATAAATAAATTAAATTTATTTATTTTTTACTTTGAAAAGGTCATTTTTGGTGCATTTTTATTATTTTTAAAACAGATATGAGTAATGTTTGCAGTTTTTGTGCATAATATTGGGTATTCAGGTGAAATTGGTCATTTTCGACAAAAAACACATAGGAGTCCTCTTTAAGCTCTTTTCTAACTCATAAAATATGAAAAGAATGCCGAGTTTTTATTTTTAGACTCGTTAAAACGGAGTTAAAAATACGGTCCTTTTACAGCTCTTTTCTGACCGTATAAACATGAAAAGATTGTCAGACTTTTGTCGTTTCAAGTTCGATATTAGTAATAAAATGACGTGTTTTCGATCACTTTTTTACTTTTTCAGATTGAAGGCACTAATTATGAAAAGTACTCCTTGATCATAATGATCAAGTGGTTCTCTCAAGTATTATTTTATACTTTTTCGGGCTTGGAAGACACAAATTTACGAAAAAGGACAACCATGGAGTTTTCATAAGTTTTTCCTCTGACTCCCTAAAATTGAAAAACGCCAAGTTTCTCCTATACTGGACTCGTTAAAATTTCACAGTAAAGGACCTGTTCAATTACAAACAGGAACGGACCACTCCTTCTTAGGGGTTCGAATCTAAACTAAGTTGGACTCATCCGAAGGATGAGCTTATAACCAAGCAAATGTTATCCTCCTCAAGCTTGTCAAAAATAAAGAGGTACTTGCCAGAAATGGGGGGAAAAAGAGAAAAATGAACCTGTTTATCATACTTTGTGTTTGAAAAACTTTCCATCACTCTTGAACACGACATTTTTATCCACTTGGGTTGGGAAATCCTTTACCTAACAGTTAATCAAGCCACATTGAAAGTCTTCAGCCAGTTTCCGGGTATTAGCTTTGGGTCAACTGTCACCAAGCCATCCGCAGTGTCGTTATGTGTTCAAGAGGTCTGTGCAAATAAACCATTCACCTGCAAAATATTTGTCATCCATCATTGACCATCCCTGAGTTAGTCCTTGCCAAATATATTTCTTCAGACTTGATCTATGATTTCGTGTTATAGGCTTGCCTATGACGGGTCTCTTTCTATCGACTCCAACTCATTACCTAGAAAGATGATCTAGAAATCAGCAGTACCTTGGAATCTGCATGCCTCAATGGCAGATTTCTCGCCTTTGACAACAGGTTGCATCATTGACCTTCGATTAAAGGATTCTGTGACATGTTCGACATCGACTCATTCATTCACATTTCATGGATTGTACTGAGTACTTTGAGGGCCATGGACGGGTGGTTCCTCTCACACTTGTTAACAGTTTACATCATTGACTGGTAATCAAGTGGGTTCTACCATGTTTGACTTCGACACATTCATTCACATGGATAGAATCGTACTAGTTCGGGAAGTAGAAATGAAGACCCTGGATCTAGTTTCCACCATCTAGGCTACGAGGAATTTTTTTATCATTATATAGTGGACTATTCATAAACAAATGGTTGTGCCCATACTATGTCCATATGTTCCTACTTGTGGTGTAATACAAAACCATTCCTGTATCAGAGTAGTTTTAGATAGTTCTTAGTCAATTTTGATCTGAGCATGGGAATGCCTACCTCAGCGAAGATATTTTCACATATATATATTTTGTGTTGAATGTTTTTATAGGTTCCAACCGGGGTATCCACAGGAAGATCCTTGAAATGATAAAGTCATTCACTCTTCTTATATGATCAAAAAAAACCATCCTCATCTACTACAGACTTCGCACTTGAGGGGGCAATCTGTTACACAAAAAATTGTCACCATGACTTTCTACAGTTTGTGTGAGTCCATCAACACTCATACATACCTCCTTTGCAAGTCTTAAGCCTCAGCTCTTCATGTCAAGCCTTGAAAATGGGAGAAAGACCTTAAAAATATCTCAAATCCTAGTTTTGCACTTTCTCCTAGCATTTCCTGCGGTGTCGTACCCACTGGTCATGTTTCCTGCGAACCTGACCGCTCTGTATGTTGAGTAATGGGTGCAAACCCCTGTAAAAGTTAAAAAGGCGTGAGTTCATTCTTAAAAACTCATCTTGGGTCACTTCTAGACACTTCTAGAAGGAATATTGCACTGGAAAGTCCGCTCCACCTTGGTTCATCCATTCCATAACTAAGGGAGCTAACTCCATGATATGAGGTGCTTATCCCATTGAAGGAGGAACTTATCCCTTCAATGGTGGACCTGCAACTCCCTCCATTTGCACTATAAATTAATGCATTGGGCTGGTTGTAGGGGAGGTTGAAAGCTGAAGATTCTTGAGGGTAAATGCTGTTGGAAATTAGTCTTCCTTTTTTAGCTTGTGAGAGGAGAGATCACATACCTTTCATGTCATTTGGGAAGTGAGTGAGGCTTGTCAAAGTAGAGGAAACTCCTACTGGACCCTGGAAAGAACTTGTGCAACATTAAGGCAAAGGTTGTAAGGTTCTTTTATTCATAAATTTAATACAATCAAGTTTGTTTTTCTCAATGAATTGTCTCTAATGGTTTATTTTATGAGCTCCTTGATCTTCATAATGAACATGTTTTATTATACACAGGTATGCTTTGATGTGTGTTTGTTTGTGTATGCAAGTTATTAAAAAGGAACTACTTGAAGTTAATGGGATAAAACTGCTACAAACAAGCGTTGGACCAAGGTAGGGTCGGTTACACCTCTTAGTGTTCATTTATGAATTGAAAAATGTTTAGAGAAAGGTAGATTTGCTTGTGCTCTTTGTTGCTAGATATCATTTGATACTAGTGAGATTGGTCTTGTCTGCAAGAATGATTTATCCAGCCAACAATATAACCGGTGAACGGAATAACCCAACCTGACTCAATCATGGTGATGGAGTGAAAGTGTCATGTTCAAGAGCGACCTGCTACCAATAAAATTCTTCAAGTTTTCTTCCCTTTTTCCCCAGCCATTGCTGACCAGTACCTCTTTCTTTTTGTCAACCTTGAGGAGGATAACATATGCTTGTTCTATAATTTGCCCTTCGGGCAAACCTATCACTATGTTTTGGTGAGCCTAGCAATAGTGAAACTCGTTCTTGTCTAGGTGGACAAGTTTGTCACTATGCTTTAACAAGTTTAACGACAAAGAAAACTAAGTCCTTTTCATGTTTAGATATTTTGAAAAGGGACGAAAAGGAAACTCCAATAGTTTTTTTCGTTGCATAATCCCTTAAGTCCAAAAAATATTAAAATAATACGAAAGGGATGATTTTTCGATCGCTTTAGCAAGCCGAAAAAGACAAGTGCTTGATCTTTTTGTGGGATGATCCCTCAGGTCCAAAAAGATTAAAATGTAGAGGAGGGATGGCGCTTCCCCTTACTTTAACAATCTAGAAAGGCCAGTAGCTCGGAAATCTTTTCATATTTAACGAGTCTAAAAAGAGCTTAAAAGAGACTCGTTTTTTAGGAACAAGTGGTTTTTTCGGGTGGCAACTGGTTCCAGGTAAGTTTGGAACTTCTCAAAACATGGCAGTGTGAAGAGGGTGGCTAAGAGAACCACTTGTCGCAGTTGTTCCTCAAAAGGGTAAAAAATCAAGTGGAAGTGTATGATTGGCCAAAAGAATGGCGGTGATGGAAGAACACAACCAAGGCTCAAAAGGCTGATAGCATGGCAATCACAGAGGTCATTTACTGAAGGTGGATTTATTTTTTAACGATCTTGAATCGATAGAAACTATGCTCAGTGGCGGATTTATTTTTTAACGAGCTTGAACCTTGCGGTAACATTGCTCATACTAGTCTTTTAAAATATGTCTCTCATTGGTAGGTTCATTTTTTAGCGAGATTGTACCATGCGAAACATTGCTCGTTGCCTTTTTCTATAGGCTAGAAATGACCAAACTACAAATCTAACTACACTAAAAGCTAAGGAACTAGTGAGGTTAGGTAGGATGTTTTCATCAGCAGATTAGACAAAACACTTCCTTTGCTTCGTCCGTAGCATAGACAAAGGTGAATGGTGTTTCAAACCAATCACCTAACCTAAGGAGTTGACACTAAAAATCTAAAAAGCTAAAAAATTAAATTGGTCGCTTTTTTGCTTGCATAAAAAGGTTTGCATGCCCCCAAGCATTGAGAAAAGGAGAGTCTCCAGGTAACCACATGGAAGTCACTGTAGTTAGGCAGGATTGTTTTTGTAAGCGGATTAGACAAAAAAACTTCCTTGGCTTTGTCCCCAAAGTGGACAAAGGTGAATGGTGTTTCAGACCAATCACATAACCTACGAGGAAATGGTGTTTCAGTCCAAGCACATAACCTACAAGGAAATGGTGTTTCAAACCGAGCACATAACCTATGAGGAAATGGTGTTTCAGACCGAGTACATAACCTACAAGGAAATGGTGTTTTAGACCGAGCACATAACCTACAAGGAAATCTATATTTTCAGTTGGGTTCGTCTGTCAAAGGCAGGCTAGGGTGCATGCTCCCTAAGCTTCGTTACATTCACCGGACTATTCGTCGCAATCAGGTGGATGGAATGAAGGTTGAAGAGACATTCTCAATGCAAAGAGACCATTTAGGGATGATGTTTGACTTGATGTTATGTTTGAATTGGGAAATGAAAGTTGGTCGATAAGTTGTACCACTTTGCCTTCATGCGGAAAACACATCACTCGAAAGAGTGTGGAAACGATAGCTTCCAAGCTATATATATAGTCACGTCCAAGAAGTAGATTGTAATCTAATGTTCCTTGGACTACCATCACATTCAAGTGCATGGTTTTCCTTTTCAAAGTTATTGGCAACTTCGGAAGGATCCCTAACGGTCGGCTGGTTCCTTTGTTAAAGCCTGACAAATTCTGTGTCACGGGCATAAGCGATGGTGAACCAAGTGCTTTCCAAGAAGCTGAGGAAAGGATACTCATTGAAGCCCCTTCATCTATGATAGTTCCAGACACGATCATTTTGTAAACTTGTACAATGATTCAGAATGGTAAATTAGATGGAAGGTAGGGTCTTTCTAGTTGATTCCAATCAAAGGAAACGACTAGACTGCTTGGAGGGGGTACCGAATAAATAGTTGAATGAACCCCTTGAACTATGGGACTTTCCTCCTATTGCAAAGGAACGTATGTACTGCCCCCAAGTTCATCAGACTCTTTATTAACAAAAAGAATTTGAATGGTGTGGTTCTCATTCTCTTTGGAAATTGTATCATCTGAAGGTGGACCTTCTGAAGACAAGACTGGGTGGACTGCCATCTCGACCTGCTGAATTTGGTCTGGTATGGACTCAAAAGATACACTTTCAATGATAGTTGTTTCGGCTGACAATTAAGTTATGTCAGTTGGATTTTCAACTAGCGGTGGACTTGGTAAGATTTTCTTGTATCCAAGTGGAAGTCGTTGCGGTGAAGCAGGACAATTATGCAAGATTCTCTTGGCCTCATCTAGAAAAGGACAATGGGGAAGGTGATGGTCTCCTTCACATAATATACATGAAGTTTTGACCTTTCTTTCCTGTCCAAGACTTTCATTTTCACTATTTGATGGTGTGTTTTCAACATGATCACCAGAGGTTGATGACACCAGACGGTGCGAACGGGGAGACGATTCTCTTAAGATCCACGGAATGCAAGGAAAATCTTGATGAAAATGGTTTCCTTTACAAATTAGACAAGGATATCTAGGAGATTTAAAGTGTGTATTTTCACCAGATGATTCATCGTTGCCCCCTTGCTTAACTGACTTCTTCTTCTTCTTCTTCTCCTTCCCTTTCTTCTTCTTCTCAGCCACTTGCTTACTAGTATCACTATTTTCACCAAGCAAAGAGGAAGAAGGGGAGGGAGAAACAAATGAAGTAGAAGGTGAAGGGTCACTTTCGGTATCAATTGGTTGCTGATCGATTGTTGAGGAATCACGGTGTTTTGAACAACAGAGGTTGAGAATAGCCATACTGGCAAGCCAATTGTGATTCCTGGAAGGGACAAGGCAGCCATATACGGAGCACCAATATCTCCCCAAGAAGAGAAACGACTAGGATTTCCCCCAAGAGGGATTCCTTGATTGGTGGACTCCATTATCTCAACCTAAGACCAACGAAGGAACAGGGATGTTATTCTGATTTAAATAAATTTTAATGACGCTTTGACACAACTTTGCTTTTTCAATTTTTAAGAGTCGAGAAAAAGCTAAAGATGACTCTAGTCCCCTTCGATTTTTAATGAGCCTGAAGCGACAAGTGCTTAGATGGACATTTTCTTTTAAGGAGTCAAAAAGGAACGAAAGTGACTACTCTGGAAATATAAACAGAGGGATTACCAAACCAATCGCAAAACTGCAATATACACCTTGGTGGTAAATTAAAGAGAAATTATCAAGGACTTATGTATGGCAGTCAATCTTCCCGAATGTTGTGTTCATTACATTGCGATCGATAGGGCGGTAGACACGGATTCCTATGGATAAAGGATATCCTTGTCGTATCAAAGAGGAGGAATCACCCAACCTTCAATGAAAACAATAGTTACTAGGTTTTACAACACCGGAACACGTCTCTAGCCTAGACTTCTAGATGTTTTGTGTTAGGTTCCAAAGCGTTTTTATGTTAATTGAGATTTATTTTAGAGTTGATCTTGTTTAGAAGTTTGTCTTTCAAGGTTCACCGCGTGATGTAGATGTAAAATTCCTAAATATGCAATCTAAAATGATAAACAGTCATTTATTTTTTAGCAATGAAAATCCTAGCTACTAAGGAAAGAAGATTACGATTCTTTCAACAGAGAGCAAAGAGCCCACACTAAATGCACTTTTCCTAAATCATCTTTCACACATAGTCTAAATGCAAAATCAAATGCATGTATTTGTTTTTCGTCTCCTTAATGTGAGAATGCCAAAAGGAAAACTAAGTATAGATCTAAACTATTTTCTTCAAAGCAACATTTCGACAATTTCTTTTCAAAATGAAAGGAAGACTAAAACGACACTTTTCGATTTCGAATGGAAAACTGCTTTCGACACTTCAAATATTAACAATTCAAATCAAATACAATGACAAAAGTACAATTAGCTATCTAGAGGAGGAAGACTTTATGACACTCTTCTTTTTGACTCAAAATCACAGTTACGACACTTTTTGCATCAAAAACAACAGTTCCATTAAGTTACTTTTGACAAAGAAGTACTATAAATGATGAACAAATACATAAAAACATTTACAAATCCTAATCAATGGAGGTTGAACAATGTAAAGGAAGGAGGCTTGAGCAATGATATACTTATCATAAGCAGCAGCACAATTAAACAGAGCTGAAAACAAGGAGGAAAAAACCCAAATTTCAAAGAGAGAAATGGTATTACTCAGTCATCACACCTGTGCTTCTCAGAAATAGGGATGCATCTCACCTGCTACACATGGGAGGTGCGATACATACTGGTTTCCAATTACAGATAGTGCGATGGGCTAGGAAGCGAAACTAAGGTGGGTTTTTGCTCAGATTTGCAGCTGAGTTCAAGGATTTAGGCTAAGCTATTATGAATAGTAAAAAAGAAAGTACAGGGGTATGATCTTAGGAGTTTATTGAGCTACCACAAGGGCACTTATAATTCTTGTAAGTCATATGTTCAATTCGTAAACCAACTGGGAGATTGACTGAAGTAGAATTCATCTACTTTGCAATTGCATAGCAAGAGAAATTCGAGGGCTATCTGGTTAACTTCAGGCTTCATCTGTAGTTTATAAAATAAACAACAATAACAAATAAACAAACTATTCGCTCCCAAATGGAGTCGCCATTTTGTTTCCAGGAAAACTAGTGTCTTTTCGATTTGCTAGTCCCACTAATATTGGTAGCTATCTTAGAAACAAACAATCAAAGAAATTTGAGATTTCCTTTATGTATGATAGATAAGAGAGAAGTAAAGGGAACCAACCTGGATCTTTCACTTGACTCCTTGCTTTATTTCTCTCTCTCTTGATAGAGCTTGCAACTCCTCTCCTACTTGTCCCACTTTAGAGAATACCTGTAGAGACAAAGTAACAAAACACCACAAAATCATCTCGATCTATAATATCATAAACAATGCAGAATCAGAAATACATTGAACATACAATTGCATTCACAAATAAAAATATTCACAAATACATGATTGTATGGAGGAAAACTCAAAGAACTTTATTAATAATAGAAGAAAGGATTGCAACCCAGCTATCTGATCCAGAATCAAAGCCCTCTTCACCTCATGAAAAGCAAGATCACCCTGTTTCCGGGAAAACTAGTGTCTATTTAGATCTGCTAGTCCCACTAAGATGGGTAGCTATCTTAGAAACAAACAATTCAAAGTAACATGTGTTTTCCTTTATGGGAGATAGATAAGAGAGAAGTAGAGAGCATCAACCTTAGTCTTTCGCTTGGCTCCTTGCTTGTTTCCTCTCTCCTTTGATAGAGCTCCCCACTCTTTTCTCACTTGTCCTGCTTCAAAGAACAGTTGTAGAGGCAAAGCAGCAAAATACCATCAAAGCATAGAGATCTACAATACCATAAACAATTTAGAATTAGATGTGCATTAACCATACAATTGCATTCACAAATACAAGATTTACAAGTGCACAAGTATATGGAGGAAAACTAAAAAAACTTTATTGATAGTAGAAGTAGAATAAAGGATTACAACCTAGTTGTCTGATCCAACACCATCCTCCCAGCATGAAAGCCCTCTTCACCTCATGAAAAGCTAGATCACCCAACAAAGCAATGTCTCACAGAGGAACCAATAGCACTTCCTTACAGATTACAAAATTCTAGCCTCTAGATCTCTAGGATGAGGGATCCATATATAGATATTTGCAGGGGGGTGAGTTAGCTTCTGGGTTTTCTATTAGTGTCATTTCACTGATAGTTCTTGGTTCCACTTGGAGATTTCATGATCTCTTACTCATCCCTGGGTGAATTCGGAGAGGTAAGTGTCATATGAGAAGTTTCTAGAAGATTCTTTGGGTTTCCACTTAGCCAATTGCCTCTACCATTTGTCTGCTCTCACCCATCGCACCCTACAGAAGGTCTTTTCAGTATGCATCGCACCCCCCATGTGTAATAGGTGAGATGCATCGTACCTTGGCCAAAGAGCAGTCTGTATGGGTCAGTTTTGACCAGTTCTGAGTAGTTTCTCAGGTGGAACTTCTGGGAAATGATGTAATCAGTTGACCTTGATCCTTTAGGGTTTGAAACAAAACTTTTAGGGGTTTGAGAGCCCTTGGTTTATTGACATATTTTATTGGGTTTGTAGTGCCCAAATATGTCTATAACACACCCAACAATACAATGTTCCTTCTCAAAGATAAACCAACAGCACTTCCTTACAAATTACAAAATTCCAGCCTCCAGATCTCTCAAATGAGGGATCCATTTATAGATGTCTTGAAAGGGGGTGAGTCAACTCTAGGTTTTTGATTAGTTTCATTCCACTCATATTTCTTGGTTCCACTTGCAGATTTCATTGATCTCTTACTCATCCCTGGGCGAATTTAGAGAGGAAAGTGTCATAGGAGAAGTTTCTAGAAGATTCCATCTAGCAAACTGCCTCAACCATTTGTCCATTCTCGCTCATCGCACCCTACAGAAGGCCTCTTCAGTATGCATCGCACCTGGCTAGTGTATGAGCCAGTATACATTGCACCTTGACAGCGGAGCAGTCAGTATGGTCCAGTTTTGGCCAGTTCTAAGTGGTTTTTCAGGTGGAACTTCTGGGAAATGATGTAATCATTTGACCATCATCCTTTAGGGTATGAAACAACACTTTTAGGGGTTAAAGAGCCCTTGTTTTTTCGACATATGTGATTGTGGTTGAAGTGCCCAAATATGTCTATAACACCTACTAGTTTGGCCGATGAGTAGATCCCTTAAGGTTGATCTACCTGGATTTTCCCATGGATGTAGCAGCCACCCAATGTTTGTGAACCGCCCTTAAAAAAAATTGATCCAACATTACAAATTTTTACTTACATTACATTTACATATGTTCCCTATACTGGGTTGTAGAGCACCTCTCGATGCAATAATACATGTCCCACTCCTCTCTACTTCTTCGTATCGGGCCCTGAGATTTCGTAAGCTAATTTAAAATAGGCCCCTAAATGATACCTATGAAATGAATCCTATGAAACCTCTCATTAAACTTAAGTGGTGGGTTTGTGGTTTTTTTAATTTGTTTATAATATTATATATATATATATATATATGTTATTTTAAATTAATTAAATTAAAATTAATTGACTTTAGATTGATTTTTGTATATATGAAATTTTAATTCATTTGTAATTAAATTTTTATTTATATATTTCTTTATATTATAATTTATTTTAGATTTTGTACTTATATATGTATAATATTTTTTAATTAATTAATTAATGAGTATTAATTAGCTAACCTAAGTTAAGTTAAGTTCATTCTACTTAGTTAGTTTTCATTAATAAAATTGAACTTGATTAATCAATTTTTAATTTTTAATTAACCAACCTAGATCCATCTAACTCTCGATCTATCATGCAACGAGAGGGATCAAATCCCTCGAGGTGCAAACCTTCTTTTTGGAGTGTAGAATTTGAGGAAAGGTTTGCACCTCGAGGGATTCGATCCCTCTTGACACATGATAGATTCAGAGTTAGATGGATCTAGGTTGGTTCCAGTTGAGGGCAGCGATGTCATATTTTTAAATTATCATTATTATGTATATGTTTGAGATAAACTTCATACTTTGAAATTTACATTATGTTTTCTTTGTCTGACATGGCCATATAATTTTGTTCTTTAATTTAGTCATTTTGCTTGCCTTGAATGGTTTGTACGTCTGTGTTTGGATGTTTTGAGTGGTTTGTGTGTGTTTGTGTTTGGATGCTTTGAGTGGTTTGTGTGTTTATGTGTTTGGATTTGGATGGTAATGTTTTTGAATGTTACAGTTTTTGTGTTATATGTATATCTGTGTATGTAATTGTCTATTAGTAATTAGTTAGTGATGAAGAAGGAAGACAATATTGTCAATCTCTTGCAAGAGGATTGATACTACACATCTGTTTCATTTAATTTTATGTATCATAGTTTCTGACAACTAATTACTTTTTAATAGTGTCCCTCAAAGTATTACTAAATATATCTTGAAGAGTAGTTTTAATTTTAAATTTTCTAAGTTACCTCAATCTGTCTAGATGATAGATATTGGTAATACCTTTAATTATGAAAAATGACGAAATAAAAAATTTTGAATGCAAAGTGACAATGTAAGACGGTTGAATGGAAAAAATGTGAATAATAATAATGTAGTCAACTAAAATTAGTTTATGATTGTGATCAACATCAAACTATTTTCTTCTACTATTCTTATTGTCACCCATATTACTTTTCCCTTATTTTCATATTGATTATATGAAAAGTGGAGTTGAAATCGAAAACCATTCAAATGTTTAACTCAAATTATCGTAGTAAACATCTTATCTTTTCTCTCTTGCTTTATAATATTAATAGGTTGAATTATTATAACACAAAAATCAATGCACATTGTCAATAATTTTTTTGAGATTATACTAAAATCAATCACACTTTTAATCCAATCACTTTAAAATTAATGTACCATCATAAATTTAGTTACATCAAATCAGAAATCAACATCTACACTGAAATTAATGCATCTAATGCAAGCAATCAAATATGATTACAAAAAATCATCTAGACTAAAATAAATGCATCTAATGCAAGCAATCAAATAGGATTAGAAATCAACATTTATACAGAATACAATGCATCTAGTGCAAGCAATTAAAATTCAACATCTACATTGAAATCAATACATCTAGTGCAAGCAATCAAATATAATTAGAAATCAACATTTATACCGAAATCAATGCATCTAGTGCAAACAATCAAATAGAATTAGAAAATATCTACACTAAAATCAATGCATCTAGTGCAAGTAATCAAATAGGAATAGAAGTCAACATTTACACTAAAATCAATGTATCTAATGCAAGAAATCAAATATCATTAGAAATCAACATCTACATTGAAACCTGTGCATCTAGTGCAAGAAATAAAATAGGATTATAAATCACCATATACAATGAAATCAATGCATCTAGTGCAAGCAATAAAATAGGATTATAAAATAACCATCTACACTGGAACCAATGCAACTAGTGAAAGAAATCAATTAGAATTAAAAAACATCTACACTAAAATCAATGCATTTAGTGCAAGAAATCAAATAGGATTAAAAATAAATATCTACATTTCAATTAATTCATCTAGTGAAAATAACCAAATATCATTATACATAAACGTCTACACTGAAATCAATGCATCTAGTGCAAGAAATAAAATAGGATAAGGAATCACCATCTATGCTAGAATTAATGCATCTAGTGCAGGGAATCTTCTTCCCTCTTTCCCCCCTCCACATATATCTACATCTTCCTCCATCTCTCCTTCTTTGTATCTCTATCTCACCCCCAAACATACACACACTCTCTCCATCTCCCCCTTTTTACTCGCTCTCTCTCTCTCCCCACTTCCCTCTCTCTATATCTTTCTTCTTTCCTCCCTATGTCCCCTTCCAACTCCATCTCTTTGTCCCTCCCTCTCTCCTCCTCTCTCTTGTCCTTCCTCATTGTCTCTTTCTCTCCCCTCATCATTCTCTCTCTCTCTCTCTCTCTCTCTCTCTCTCTCTTTTCCCTCCAACCTTGTTACTTTCTCCTCCCTCTCTCCTTCTCTCTCTCCTCCTTTCTCTTTTCATTCCTCCTCTCCCCTCTAATTTAGTTTATCTCCTTCAGTGCAAACAATCAAATAGGATTATAAATCACCATCTACACTGAAATTAATGCATCTAGTACAAGAAATGTTCTTCCCTCTCTCCCCTTTCCATCTATATCTATATCTCCCTCCATCTCTCTTTTTTTGTCTCTCTATCTCAGCCCCCCAAACACACATGCTTTCTATCTCCATATTTATCTATCTATCCCTCTCTATATCTCTCTCTTCTTCCCTCTCTTCACCTTCCATCTATATCTCTATCTCTCTTTTGTCTTTCTATATCACCCCCAAAACATACACACTCTTTCTCCATATCTATCTATCTCTCCCTCCCTCTTCCTTTCCATCACTCTCTCTCTTTCGCTTCTATCCCTCTCTCCCCCCTTCTATCTCTCTTCCCACCTACTCTCCTCTCTCCCTCTCTCTCCATCTCCCATATCACTCCCTCTCACTCTCTCCAAATTTCTCTCTATGTTCCTTTCTTCTTACCTTCCTCTCTCCTTCTCCCTCTCACGTCCTCACTCTCTTCCATCCTCTCTCTCCCTTTCTCTCCCACCTCCCTCTATCTCTCCCCCTCAACTCTCTCTCTCTCTCTCTCTCTCTCTCTCTCTCTCTCTCTCTCTCTCTCTCTCTCTCTCTCTCTCTCTTCGCCCTCCAACTTTGTCACTGTCTCCCTCCCTCTCTCCTCCCCCCATCCCCCCCGTTCTCTCCATCTCTCCTATCTCATCCCCAAGCATAAACAGTCTCTCTCCATCTGTTCCTTGTCACTCCCTCTCTATCTACATTTTTCTCTCTCTGTGTCTTTCTTGTTCCCTCCATTTCTCTCCTTTTAAATCCATCTCTCTATCCCTTCCTCAGTTCTCCTTTCTCTCACTCTCCCTATCTCTCCACCTCTATCATTCTATGTCTTTGTTCTTCCCTCCCATATATATCTAGAGTTAATATATAATATAATATTAAAAACGTAATATTGTATTAATTGTATTAATTAAAATTTATTAAAATGAATAATATTAATATTATAATATATTAATATTAATATTAAATTTATAATAATAATAATATTATATATTATTCTTTCAATATTAATATTAGAATTTAATGATGTTTTTTACATGGCATGATAACAAAATTTATAATAAAACTACATCAAATGAATATTTTTTAATATTACAACTTTGACATGGAAATATTTATGTGTATAGAGATTTTAATATATCTACAAGATATGTTTTTTCCTTTTAAAGATTCATTTTACAATAATTAATTAAAAGAAATACCAAAAGATTTTAGAGCAAGATTTTGGATTCTTTGTGTTGAATTAACCTTTTTACTTTGATTTAAGAAATGGTAGTGGCTTTAGTAAAGAGTAAAGATGTTTAAAATTTTAACTAATTTGGAATTTTAATGTGTAACAAATTTTTTTGAAGGTAAATTTATGATCTATTCAAATTCAACGTATATGATAAAAGAACTAACTATTAAACACATGAGATGATTGTATTGTAATTTGTTTATTAAACACGTGAGATAATTGTATTGTAATTTTTTTTATCTAGGTCGACATAAACATTATTTAGATTTCTATTTTTTTATTTTTAGTAAAATTTAACTTTGAGCACAGACATACTTACACATCGGGGTCATACTAGGCTATAGAATGCTCCTCCCATTGCAATGATAAGTATAAAATCTAAATCTTGGAAAAATTTCTCGAGACTTTATTTTAAGAAAAACTTACAAAATTGAAATCTCTGAGATCCACTTCCTTTTGGTTTTAATTTTGAGTCTTATATAATGAATGTCCCACTCGGCGGTTCTTATATCCTACCGAGAGGCGGTGATGTTGACTCGGGGTCCTGAGATCCCCCCGCCCACCACGAGTCACTCTCATCCTCGGCAATCCAATCGATCGTGCCAACTCCTCATTAAACTCTACAAACTCCTTCTTCCATATCCATAGTGAATCCTTCATTTCCAAACCACTCTTATATGGTGCATCCTTGCACTGAATGAAGAACTCCCTCCTCGGGGCACTCCCAACCCTTATATTTTTAGATCAGGATCTTGTCTAGAACTAATTTTCATCTATCCACAATCATGGTTGGTCCCCTCGGTGGTGATATCCTCTCAAGATGATGTGCATCATGTCTACATCTCTTGATCTGACTCATATGGAACACAGGATGTTTTGAATGCATGTGGTTCGATAGCTCGAACTCTTAAGAATCTTCCCCAACTCACTTATTCACCCAGAATGGTCCTTCAAACTTCCTCGTCAAAGGTTTTGGAGTCCCTTTCGGTGGCTGAAACTGATCTCCAGAGATCCTCAGAAAAACCATGTCTCCAACATCTAAGTGTGCATCCCTCTTATCCTTATCTGCCCATTTCTTCATTCTTCATGTTGCATCATGCAGGTGCACCCATGCTAACTCAACGACTCCTGCCATGCTGTCAAGAATCTCTTCGCATGTGAACTCCTCAAAAATCCTCTAGGTAACATGATGTGTGGGATAACTGGCATTTTTTCATTGACCAACTCAAATGGACTATACCCGGTTGCAGAACTTTTCTACAAATTGTAGCTAAACATAGCCACATCCAAGAGTTTAGGCCAATTTCTCAACTAGTCCTCCAGCAGTGTTTTGATCCGTTTAGTCTGCCTATCTGTCTATGGATGTTAACTCGAACTCTGTAACAACTCTGCCTGACCAACATGAACAAGGTGATGAAAAATCTTCTTGTAAAATGTGGATCTCAGTCAAACATGATACTCAAAGGCACTCCTTAATACTTCACATTGTATTTGAAGAATAACTCAGCAATCTTCTCAGCTCCACAATATATCTTCATCAAAATGAAGATGGCATACTTGGAAAAATGATATACAATAACCATAACCCCATTATACCCCTACATCTATGGTAACTCAGTGATGACGTCCATCGAAACACTCATCCAAGGTCTCTCTGGAATCAACAAAGGCTATAATAATCCTCCCTGTCTTTGGTTATCTGATTTGTCTTGTTGAGAAATGATGCGCGTATTCACATACTCCTCCACACCTTCCCTCATATTCTCCCAAAAGTACCCTCTCTCCAATAATGCCAAAGAACAACACTGCCCTAGGTGGCCAGCCCATGGATAATCATGACACTCCTTCAAGAGGTGTCCTAGAAGTCCAAATGAATTTGGAATTTAGATTCGATTCCCATATAAAAAGAGTCCATTTCATAGGAAAAACTTCATTGTCTTCCCCTCCTTCACCTGCTTCATAATTCTTTTCACCTAAATATTTATCTCCACACTAGCACGTAGTCTACTATGCATCTCATCAGTCATATGAACTTGACTCGTACTTCGTTCAGCATGGTCCTCTCCCTCCTCAAGTGTGGGAAATTATACCTTCCGACATAGGGCATCTACAGCTGCATTGAGTCTACCTAGCATGTACTCAATAGTCATGTATAACTCTGCCAAGAAGTCCTGCCAACGAGCCTTCTTACTGAAAACTTCAATTGGGATGCAAACTAACTCGATGCAATGTTGTCAGTTTTGAAAACGAATGGATTCCTAATAAAGTATTGTCTCCATACCTGTAAACAATGGATGATCGTAGTCATCTCCTTCTCATGAACTACATATTGTCACTCTCTATCCTGCAACTTCTAACTCTCATATGCCATTGCAAAATCAGAAGCATCCGTGTGCACCTCAAGGAGTCTCTCAAAGTTTGGTAGCTTTAGTATCAGTTTTGTAACAATCCTCCTCTTCAACTCATCAAATCATGCATGACATATCTCCATCCAATTCCATCACTTATCCTTCTTCAAAAGGTATGTTAGTGGCACAGTCACCTTGTAATAACCCTCTACATAGTTTCATTGGTAGTTTGGCATCCCCAAGAAAACTCTCATATCACATAAATTCTTCGGTTTAGCCCAACCCTCAATTGTATGCACCATACTCGGCTACATCTGTATGTGAGCTTGATCTATTATGTATCCAAGGAACAAAATCTCAGTCTGAGCGAACATACACTTCGACTTCTTCAAGAAAAATGGATTCTTCCTTAGTGCCTCAAATACCAAATCCAAGTGCTTCTTATGATCCTCTGTAGGTTTTAACCCTGTATAGATATTACCTACAAACGAATTCTTAAAAAATAGAAAATACACAATGGTGAGAAACACAAAACAAATACACAGATATTTTCCCCTAGATCCCAAAATTAGGACTACCACATTGATTTTTCATTATGTTCCTTTCAATGTTACAATACATATATATACATGCCGAAGCATTCATCAAAACCCAATCCATTAACCTTGGATTAGAGCATAATCGTAGTTCCCTTGACCGATCTACAAAATACCATGGGTAGAAAACCATCATGACCAAAACCATGTGTGAAACCCATGCACAAAACCATAGGTATATTTGCCCACCTAATATAGGGTCCAAAAAAATTCTCGAGGCACTACTTCAGATGTCATACAGGGGGGCTGCCTCCCCCCTGAAAACCCCCAGACAAGGGGGGCAGTGCCCCCTGCGACCCCCCTGATAATCGCAACGCAACGAACAGGGGGAGCTACCACACCGTGTGACTAGTCATGGAAAGAAAATACCACACACCCAACATTCTCCCACTTGTTTTTTTATTTTCCACATAAGGGGTCACAAGATAGCTTATTCATTGGTCCAGCCCTGCAATTCCCATTATTTATCTACACCAAGAAAAGTTCTCAGTGCTCACATACTTTGTCAATGCATCTACAGCATTCTTCAAAGTGTCCACCTTTACCAACAACACCTTTTTGTCCTCAACCATATCCCTCACAAAGTGATACTGAACATCAATGTACTTTGTCTTTGAATGATAAGCAGGGTTCTTTGCCAAGAAAAATTCACTTTGGATGTCATGATCTATCCTTATATCTCACTTTACTAACACCATAATTGAACACAATCTCTTCAAGCAAACTGCTTCCTTGCTTGCAAGAGTGGCTGCCATGTATTTTGCCTTTGTAGTTGAAAGTGACACTACAAATTGTCTCTTTCTCATCCAACTGACTGCACCTCCAAATAGGTTATACACATACCTACTTGTAGATCTTCTCTAATCCATATTTCTAGCCCATTCTACATCAACAAAGCCATGGATGTTGAAACTCTATCCAATCCTAGTCTTTCTTGGTATCACAGATCATAATTACTAGTGCAAGGCAAATACCTAAAACCCCGCTTCATTGTTGTCTAATGCTCCTTCCTTGGTTTTGACATAAACCTACTCAATACTTCCACTACATGTGCAATTTTTGGTCTAGTATAGACCAATGCATACATCAGGCTACCGATTGCACTTGTGTATGGAACACCAAATATGTTCTCTTCTTCTTCTTGTGTCTTAGGACATTATTCATCATATAAATTTATACCTACAGGAATATGAACCTTCACCATTTTATTACGCTTCATATTAAGCCTCTGCAATATTTTCTCGACATACTTCCTCTGGTTTAACAAAATCTTCCTATTTGCCCGATCTCATTTAATTTTCATGCCCAAAATAAAGTTTACAACACCAAGATGCTTCATGTTGAATTTGGAGGACAATTGGGTCTTCAAATCTTGGATAATTTCTTTGTCATTTCCAATCAGCAACATATCATCCACATACAAGACCAAATAAATAACACGGCCACCAATTAATTTAAATACACACAATGATCTTCTTTGCTTATGGTGAAGCCTAGTCCTCGTATAAATGTATCAAATTTATGATACCACATCCTTGGTGATTTTCTTAAACCATACAAAGACTTGTTTAACCTACATACCAGTTCTTTATTTCCCTTCACCGCAAAGCCTTCAGTTTACTTCATGTAGATCTTTTCTTCTAGATCCCCATGAAGAAATGTTGTCTTCACATCCATCTTTTCTACCTCAAAATCAAAAGAAGCCGCAGCAGATAAAATTAATCTAATAGAAGCTACCTTGGCAATAGGAGAAAAAATATCACCAAAATCAATTCTCGACACCTAGGAATAACCTTTTTCTACCAACTGAGTTTTTTATTTCTCCACCTTGCCTTATGCATTCATATTCTTCTTAAACACCAATTCTCTTCCAATGGGTTTCCTTCCAGCCAGCAACTCCACCAAATCCCAAGCCTCATTTTTGTCCAAAGATGTCATTTCATCAACCATGGCCTCTTTCCATAGTTTTCCATCCTCTAAATCTACTGCATCCCTAATAGTTCTGGGATCATCATCAGTATTAAATAAAGAAAATTTTGAACAAAAAATAGATGGAATATACCTTTATGGTCGTCTTCTTTATCAAATTGATCTTCTCACAGCTGGATTTTGTTGATCTTCATCTTTTGATTCATGTTCTATTGCAGGGTTTGATTCATCCTCCTTTAGCTCAAACTTTATCTTCTAGGGTTCCTTTGGTAAAACTTCATGTTTAATAACATCTTTCACCTCTCTAGACACCACATCTCAACTATACACAACCTTCCTTGCTTCTGGGTTGCAAAGCTTGTAACCTTTTAAACCATCCTTATACCCAATAAAGATGCACCTTTCATATTTACTATCCAACTTGGCTATTTTCTCCTTTGGAACATGTACATATGCATCACAACCAAATACCCTCAGATGTGAAAACAAGGGTTTCTTACCAGTCTATACCTCATGTGGAGACTTATCCTCCAATGTTGATGAAGGTGATCTATTAACTAGGTAACATGCAGTCTCCACTGCCTCTGCCTAGAATTCCTATCCTAACCTGGCACCACTGAGCATGCTTCTTTCCTTTTCCATCAACTTTTTGTTCATTCTTTCTGCAACTCCATTTTGTTGAGGTGTGTATGGAATAGTATTTTGTCGTGTTATACCACACTTCTTACAAAACTATTGAAATTCCTTCTTGCATAAATCTCCACCATTATCTGTCCTCGACACCTTTCTCTTTTTCTTTGCATGGCTTTCCACCAGAGCCTTAAATTCTTTAAACCTATCAAAGACTTCAGATTTCTTCCTGAGGAAATATATCTATGTATTCCTTGAGAATTCATCTATAAATTATACATAGTACACAAACTTACCTAGTGATGGAACTGACACAGGTCCAAACACATCACTGTGCACAATCTCTAATATCCCTTTTCCCCTCTTAGCACCAAAGGGGAAACTCACTTGATTATGCTTCTCATATACACAATGTTCACAAAATTTGAAATCTAGAGATAAATTAGACATACCTTCTACCATGCCATTACCATGAAGTATTCGAAGGCCATTCTCTCCAATATGTCCAAGATTTTGATGTCATAGCATGTTATTTTCTCCAGAGACCACTATATTTTATGCTCTAGTTTTAGGAACCACATAACTTTTGCACCCATCAATAACGGTACTACCAGTGTTAAGGTCAGTAGTTTTCATCGTCAAATATATTTTCCATGTCCTTTAATTTTTAGTTTTGAATAAGTTGAGCCTCTGACCACATCTAATATCATAGCCTCAAATTTCATTGTCCGACATTATCAAATTTTTGTTATAAAGGGTTCACCAAAAGCATGAAGGAGTGTCAAGTTAATAGGAGTCATGGTCGTTGTGCAATTGCTGCGCAGGTAGGTATCAACCACTTGGGAGGTTTGAAAGAGTTGGAGAGCCTAATTAAAGAGTTCTATAGCACCACACATCTGTTTCAAGCCTACCCATTTGATCCATTTTTCCAGAGGAGGTGTACAACCATACAAAGCATGGAGTGTTACTCAGATTGTTCGCTACACAATCCTACGCAAAATACCATGTTTTAGTCATCAATTTGAAACATTGAGTTCGACCACATGGGAGTCAAATTTATAAAAAATAAAATAAAAAATAAAAAATAAAAAAATGAAAGAATTTTTTATGAAGAATAGACCAAATAAAAATAACCTCCTCCATGTTTTTCACAAGTGCCATGGATTTGGAGATTCAACTGCATCTTTAAGGCCTATTTTTTGGACTGTGTATTTTCCTATTTTAGCCATGATTTTGCAGATTCGTTTCTGCAAATTTGGGGAATAATTTGAATAAACGGAGAGAGTTTGTTCTTCAAAAGAATCTCATCTACAAAAACCTATCTCATATTTTACACAGGTTCTACCATTTGGGATTTACACGTGTCATTTGTTGGCCCATTTTCACAATTTTTTTGGACAAAATGATGAAATTTATGGATTTTGGTTTGAAAATCTGGAAATGTATAGATGTTTTTGCATTCTGGAGGTTGTTATTGTTTCATATAAATTTAGTGGGCTATTTGAAACCATATTGTTTGATTTGAGGTGGGAAGAAATAATGCAACCATAGTTTTGAAATTGTTGTTGCACAGTTGTTGCGTACCCGATGTGCATGTGTTGCACACAAGGGAAATGGAATGTTTTAAAGGTTCCAAATGTCAAAGAGTTTGTGGAACAGTTTATTTCCATCTCAAAGGCCTATTCAGAACCCAACCATCAGCTGATTTGTCCTCCAGCACATAAAAGCATGCCAACATGGAATTTTTGTGCAACTACTATGTAACAAAGTCTAAGTTGTTTTTTCTATTTTCATCATCAATTTGAGATTTTTAATGTCAGGATAGGATCTTCTGAGATAATTTTTTTATCTAGATAAGTTAAGAGGTTAGTTATAAAGCATTTTTGTGTTTTCTTTCTCTTTGAAAGATAAATATGCTTTATGTAGCTTTTGAACAAAAAACAATGGGTTGCTAATCATGTATGTTTCGATCCATTCTGAATGGATAGATTATAGATTGAACTTGGTCATGATATATTATGATATGAAATGTATCTAATGATGTGAGAAGATTAAAAATGGGTTGTTTGGTTAGAGTGCTAGAGGCTTGATTATTTTATTTACTGTATGAATGAATAGCAGAAGGTAGAAGCCAGTTTGAGCAACGATTCATGCATATGATTATGCTAGTATGTATTATGCCTTTGTAATTGTGATTTAATTTTTTTAATAAAATACATTTTTTCATCCTTCATGTTCAGTTTTAATTATTTTATCAAAATTCAAAGGTTTTCTCTGGTTTAACTTCCTGAGAATTATATTTTTTTTCTATTTTTTTCATCCTTTCACTACAAAGATATCATTTTTGAATATTACTAATAGGTCATATTCTTTTTCCCCTATGATGATTAGACTCCATATCCCTTATTCATTTAGATTCAACCCATTGATCATGATTTTCCATGTCCTCTGCACTCACAGCCATCGAATTAGTTTTAGACACTCTTGAGATTAACAACGAGTCTAAAATCCATATCCCATCCTTCCTTGATTGATAGTTTATCCATTGACAGAGCCCTCTCCAAGGTTACGGGGATTGGACCTTAACCTACAAGTGGTCTTTGGTTACTTCTGGGATTTCTCTCCTCAACCTAGGGAAATTTATGGAGTGCTAACATTATGGTGTCGTTGTCGGGGAGAAAACGAAAGTTAGTCTTCTCCGAGAAAGAATGTTAAAGTTGTAGATATAATTGTTGATGGTGGACAACAGTCAGACACATGAAGGCTGAAATCATTCATCTGGTGACTCCAAGACTTCAAAACATATTTACAGAAGGAAAAACTTCATCAAGGAAGCATGGAAAAACAACGTGTGAGAATTAAGTACTTGAACCTGAATTTTTTGCAGGATACAATTTTTGTTGTGTCATTTGCCTCCTATTTTTTCCTAAGTATGTCAAAGGGATTTTATTTTATCTATTAAACCCAATTGTAGACTATAAATATGCGCACAAGTCTTCTTTGAGAGATGCACATCATTCTCATGAAGTTGCAAGTGTATCTCATGTTTGTACAAGTTGTCTCGAACAAGGTCCAATTGATAATCATAGCCCAATTTATAGAGTTTCCTTTCAGACATCAGTCCTAACTGCTACCCAGTATTCCTCATTACATCTGTCAGCCCCTTTGCATGAATTACCACAAAATTATGGGCAAAGGTTGCCCAAATTTGATAGTACAGGCAAAGTCACAGCATGACAACATGTAAACAGAATTATCGATTCTGTGGATCTGTAGGAAGTTGATTATGAGGACTTGAAATTAAGTATGTTTTCTCAAACCCATGTGGTATAAAATCCTGGAAGCTATAAGTATTCTTTTTTTCCAACAGTTTGAACATGTTTTCATTGACATATGGGAGGTCAAAGTGAACTCTTTTTAGACTATGGATAAATATCATAACCTAAAGAGGTAGTTTAGTGACACAGCCTGAGGCTTCTCTACCAATTTAACAGAGTTTTTAATGTCATACCTTCATATATAAAACATCCTCCTGGATTGGCTATGCTTCATTTTCCAGATGGTTTTTAGGTTGAGATTGCTTATCAGCTCAAAGAGAGAAACCCTACCACTTTGGAGGACATGCAAAAAGTTGTGGTTGATGTGGAAACCAATTTTTTGGTAAAAAGGGGTAGTGTGGAAGTTGAAAGGAAGGAAGCAGTGAAGGATGAAATTTCTCCATTGTCAAACCATAAGCTGCACAAAGTGATAAAAACCATGGAAAGGATGATGGAAACATTCACCTTGCAAAACAAACTTGTTGTCAGAAAACAATGAAGAAACCCTCCTTGCCAAGCAAAATGGGAAAAATAAGGAGGGATTTGTTATTTGTATCACAAGGAGTTAGACACTAATTGTTTTATTTTTTCATTTCAAGACAGCCCTAAATAAAAACTAGCATTATGCACTCAGCAAGAGGACGTTAAAACCCATTAGTTTGAAGAAATCAATCAGCTCGCATGTGTCAGCAATAAGGAATCTGATAAAAGTATTGAATCAGGTGAGTAATCTTGTAGCTTTGACATGGAACAAAGAGGAAAGGATGAATTTGCTGACGGTAATTCTTTACCTTTGTGTTATGTTGCATTTGAATTGGTGAAAGAAAAATATAAGCTCACCAAGAAAGTAGAGAGGGAATTTGAAATTAGCATAAATAAGCAGCAATCCTTTCCTATATGTGATGCCCCTGTTATTTGTTACATGGAATACCCCCTCAGTCTAAACTTATAGCCATTGAGTAATCATGAGACTGAAGAACATGTAGTATCTTCAGAACTAAAACACAATGAATTGCAACAACCTTCTTTAATTTTCAATGATCTAGTAGCCAGTTATTTGGATGGTTCCTACAGTCAGAATGTTCCTCCTTTAGTTAGATGTGAGCTTGAAAACATGGGTAAGGAAGATTTTATTCAACAACCAGGATTTTTGTCTTGTCGAGCAACAGCTCCATCATATTCATTACAAAGGTCACAAAAAATTTGCAGCCCTGTCAGGACAAATATAATTTGAAGTTGCAGGAAAACAATGTTGTAGATCAAAATTTATCATAACAGAATTGCAATATACCACAGGAGCTAGAATTCAGTGTGCATTCCTATGAGCATCCTTTTGCAGCGTTCTTGAAGTCAGCTAATGGGCTCATGTTCTTTAATCTCATCGTAGTTGAAACTCTTTGAGAGTTTTTATGGGAGTTGTCATTCATTAGTTTTCCTTCTTTGATTGGGAGCAAGCACATGTAGAGAATTCAACCAGTGGATAAGGTGCTTGCATGGTTGCACTGGTTGTTTGAATCAAGCATCTTGTGGATTAGTTGAGCGAGCAATATAGCAGGTGTGGACATCTATCATTCGAGTCTGAAGCCCAAGGAAAAGGCCCTAAGAATTTGGTGAAGGGCTATAAGAATTTTCCATATTTTCATTGAAGTTTGTAGTTTGTAAAGTGTCATCTTGAATAAATGTAATTACTCCATCAGCAAGTTTAATATTTTTTTTTGAGTATTTGACTCCATTTCCCAATATTACGCATAGGCTACTAGTCTGTGGTTTTTTTCTTAGCACCTCACTGGGAGGCTATCATCCCCATTGGAGTCAATGTTAGGGTCAGTAGTTTTCATCGTCAAATGAATTTCCATGTCCTTTAATTTTTAGTTGAGTAAGTTGAGCCTATGACCACTAATTCTTTCAGAGTCTTAAAGGTCACTTTTCGACATTGTCAAATTTTTATTATAAAGGGTTCACCAAAAGCATGAAGGAGTGTCAAGTTAATGGGATTCATGGTCAGTGTGAAACTACTGCATAGATGGGTATCAACCACTTAGGAGGTTTGAAAGAGTTGGAGAGTCTACTTAAAAAGTTATATAGAATCACAAAGCCATTTCAAGCCTACTCATTTGATCCATTTTTCTAAAGGAGGTGTGCAACCATATAAAGCATGGAATGCTACTCAGACTGTTTGTTGCACAGTGCTACACAAAATACCTCGTTTTAGTCATCAATTTGAAACGTTGATTCAGACCGCATGGAGCCAAATTTGGAGATTCAACAGCATCTTTAAAACCTATTTTTTAGACTATGTAATTTCCTATCTTAGCCATGATTTTTCATATCAGTTTCTGAGGAGTTGGGGAAGAATTTGAAGAAAATGAAGAGGTTTTCTTCACAAAATTCTCATATACAAAAGCCTATCTAATATTTTACACATGTACTACCGTTTTGGAGTTACATGTGTCATTTGGTGGCCCATTTTCACAATTTTTCTTGACAGAATGATGAAATTTTTGGATTTCGGTTTGAAAATGTCGAAATGTATAGTTGTTTTTTCATTCTGGAGGTTGTTGGTATTTTATAGAAATTCAGTGGAGTAGCTGAAACCATAATGTTTGATTTGAGGCAGGAAGGAATAGTGCAACCACAGTTTTGAAATTTCTGTTGCACAACTGTTGCGCATGTGTTGCACACAGGGGAAATGGAATGTTTTGAAGGTGTCAAAAGTCAAAGAGTTTGTGGAACATGTCATTGCCATCTCATAGGCCTACTCAACATCCATCCATCAGTCAAGTTGTCCTCTGGCACACAAAATCATGCCAACATGGAACTGCTGCGCAACTACTATGCAACACGATCTAAGTTGATTTTTCTATTTTCATCATCAATTCGAGATTTTTAATATCAGGATAGGATCTTCTAAGATAAGTTTGCTATCTATATAATTTAAGAGTTTAGGTATAAATAAATTTTTATGTTTTTATTTCTCTTTGAAAGATGAAGATGCTTTATGTAACTTTTGATCAAAAAACAATGGGTTGTTTCAATCCATTCTAAATGGATAGATTATACATTGAACATAGTCATGATATATTTATGATATGAAATGTATTTAAAGATGTGAGAAGATGAAAAAGGGGGTTGGCTAGTTATAGTTCTAGAGGATTGATTATTTTATTTACTATATGAATGAATAGTAGAAGTTTGAAGCCAGTTTGAGCAAGGATTCATGCGTATGATTCTATTAGTATGTGTTGTGCCTCTTTAATTGTGATTTAACTTATTTAATAAAATCCATGATGTCATTCTTCATGTTTAGTTTGAAGTATTTTATTAGAATTCAAGGGTTTTCTCTGATTTAACTTCCTAAGCAGTACATGTGTTTTTCTTCAATGATCAATCAAATTCATCCTTGATAGATGCTTCATCTGTCTTTCCTATTTTATTTCATCCTTTCACTACAACGATATCATTTTCGAAGATTACTATTAGGTCATATTGTCTTTCCCATGTAAGGATTGGCCTCCATATCCCTTATTCATTCATATTCATTCCATTGATCCTGATTTGACCTGTCCTCTGCACTCACATCCATCGAATCAATTTTAAACACCCCTAAGCTTAATAACTAGTCTAAAATCCATATCCTATCCATCTTTGATTGATATTTGATCCAATGAGAGAGCCCTCTCCATGGTTAGGGGGAGTGGACCTTAACCTACAAGTGGTCTGTGGTTACCTCTAGGATTTCTCTCCTCAACCTAGGGAAATTTATGGAGTTATAACACCCAGAAGCTTGTATAGAATTCCAATTTGAACTCCCCACATGAATATCAGTGCTCCCCAATCCATCTTGTAGGTATTTTTCTTGAACATTTTTTTTACACCTGCATTATCCATCTTGCTTACAGAAATCAAATTTTTGGCCAATGTAGGAATATGCAGAACACCAAGAAGTGTTCTAATCCTTCCACTTTGAAACTTCAGCTTGACTTTTACACGTCTGACAATTATAGCCTTCCTGCCATCCCCTAAGAAGAAATCACCACCATCATATTTCTCATACTCGCAGAACCACTCCCTATGGGGAAGGAAGTGAAAGGATGCACCTGAGTCAATCAACCATGTCTCATGATTTACATGTGTACTTGAATAAGAATCCAAGTACGCATCCCCACCTTCATCTATGGTGGTTTTTCCTCTATAGAAGGAGCATCATCAGATCCATTTCCTTTCTTAGGATCTTTAAATCTACAGCCCTTTTTGTAGTTCCCTTCCTTTCCGCATTTCCAACATACCTTTACAGGTTTTTCTGGAGATTTAGATCTCCCTCTAGAGGACTTATTTTTGTTTATATTCTTGGATCGTCCTTGTACAAATAAGGCATCTCCATTCTAGATCTCCATATTTTTCTATCTCATCTCCTCCGATAGCAAGGATGAAACTATTTCATCAAACTTCAAGGTAAGTTGTATTTCTACATATAGCAACAACCAGACTATCCCATGAATCTAGTAGAGAACATAGCAAATTGATGCACTTATCTTCATCTAAAAATTTTATATCAACAGATAAAAACTGGCTTACCACAGTATTAAAGGAATTATATGCTCTGCCACCGAGTCTCCTTCCTTCATCCCCAAGTTATACAACTTTTTTTGTAGAAACAATTTGTTCACTATAGGCTTAGTGTTATAGACATATTTGGGCACTGCAACCCCAATCTTATATGTCAATAAACCAGGGGATTTTTAACCCCTAAAATTTTTTTTCATACCCTAAAGGATCATGGTCAACTGATTACATCATTCCCGAAAGTTCCACCTAAAAAACCACTCAGAACTAGAAAAACGGGGCCATATTGACTGCTACAATGTCAGGGTGCGATGCATACTAACTCCTAAACTAGCCAGGTGTGATGCATACTGAAGAGGCCTTCTGTGGGGTGCGATGAGCGAGAATGGACAAATTTCCGAGACAGTTTGCTAAGTGGATGCTCATGGAATCTTCTAGAAACTGCTCATATGACACTTGCCTCTCTGAATTCGCCTAGGAATGAGTAAGAGATCTAAGAAATCTCCAAGTGGAACCAAGAACTACAAGTGGAATGACACTAATCAAAAACCCAAAGATGACTCACACCCTTGCATACATCTATAAATGGATCCCTCATCTGAGAGATCTAGAGGTTGGAATTTTGTAATTTGTAAGGAAGTGTTGATAGTTTGCCTTTGAGAAAGAGTGTTGTATTGTTGGGTGATCTTGCTTTTCATGAGATGAAGATGGATTTGATGCTGGGAGAATGATGCTGGGTCAGATAGCTGGGTTGTAATTCTCCCTTCTACTTTAATAAAATTCTTTGAGTATTCCTCCATACAATCCTGTATTTGTGATTCTTGTTATTTGTGAATGCCTTTGTATGTTCAATGTATTTCTGATTCTGCAATGTTTATGATATAATAGATCGAGATGCTTTGATGTGTTTTGTTACTTTGTTTCTACATGTATTCTCTAAGTGGGACAAATAGGAGAGGGGTTGCAAGCTCTATCAAGGGGGAGATAAATCAAGCAAGGAGTCAAGCGAAAGATCCAAGTTGGTCCATTTTCTTCTCTCTACATAGAGGAAATCGCAAATTTCTTTGATTGTTTGTTTCTAGGATAGCTGCCAATCCTAGTGGGGCAAGCAGATCGAAAAGACACTAGTTTTCTCGGAAACAAAATGGCAACTCTACTAGGGACGAATAGATTGTTTGTTTGTTATTGTTGTTTGTTTTAAAACTATAGACGGAGCCTAAAGTTAGCCAGATAGCCTTCGAACTGCTCTTGCTCTGTAATTGCAAAGTAGATGAATGCTGCTTTAGTCAATCTCCGGTTTCATTTATGAGTCAAACATCTGACTTACAACATTATAGATGCCCTTTTGGTAGCTCAGTAACTTCCCAATATCATACCCTTGTACTTTACTCTTTACTGTCCATAATAGCTCAGCTTAACTCACTGAAATCATCTGCAAATTTGAGCCAAAACCCATCTTAGTTGCGCTCCCTGGCCCATCGCACTGTCTGTCGCTGGAAGCTAGTATGCATCATACTTCCCAAGTGTAGCAAGTGAGATGAATCACTATTTTTGTGAAGCACATGTGCGATGACTGAGTAATCCTATTTCTCTCCTTGAAAATTGGGTTTTTTGTCCTTGTTTTCAGCTCTGTTTAATTGTTTTTGCTGCTTATGAACAGTATCTCGTTGTTGAAGCCTCCTTTCATTGCATAGACTAGCCTCCATTGATCAGGATTAGTAAATGTTTTATGTATTTTTCCATCATTTACAATCCTTTTCGAAAAGTTGCTTGAATCGATCTGTCTTTTTGGTACAAAAGTGTCATAACTGTCGTTTTGTGTCAAAAAGAGGAGTGTCATAAAGTCTTCCTTCTCTAGATAGTCAATTGAACTCTTTGTCATGTATTTGATTTGATTTTTTGATATTTGAAGTGTCAAAAGAATCTTCTATTCGAAATTGAAAAGTGTCATTTAAGTCTTCCTTTCATTTTGAAAAAAAAATTGTCGAAATGTTGCTTTGAAGAAAATATTTCAGATCTATATTTAGTTTTCCTTTTTGGAATTTTTCACATTAAAGGGAACAAAAAACAAATACATGCATTTGAATTTGCATTTGCATTTATATTGTGTGCGGAAAATTATTTAGAAGTGCATTTAGTGTGTGTTCTTTGCTCTTTGTTTGAAAGAATCATAATCTTCTTTCCTTAGTAGCTAGGATTTTCATTGCTAAAAATAAACAACGAATGTTTATCATTTTAGATTGCATATTTAGGAATTTTACATCTACATCACACGGTGAACCTTGAAAGGCAAACTTCTAAACAATATCAACTCTAAAATAAATTTCAATTAACTTAACAACGCTTTGGAACTTAACGCAACACATCTAGAGGTCTAGGCTAGAGATGTGTTCTGGCGTCGTAAAATCTAGT
This sequence comes from Pinus taeda, assembly GCA_000404065.3. Lineage (NCBI taxonomy): Eukaryota > Viridiplantae > Streptophyta > Pinopsida > Pinales > Pinaceae > Pinus > Pinus taeda. The sequence goes on along the minus strand of APFE030517638.1, from coordinate 192,805 downwards.
AACTATCATTTTCATCGAAGGTTGGGTGATTCCTCCTCTTTGATACAACAAGTGCTAGCATAGACATGTGCTCCCTGTACCATCGAGTATATATTGGGAGACCACTATAGGTTTATATCCTTTATCCATAGGAAGCCATATCTGCCACCCTATCGATCGCAATGCATTGAACACAACATTCAGGAAGATTGATTTCCATACGTAAATCCTTGGTAATTTCTCTTTAATTTACCACCAGGGTGTATATTGCAGTTTTGTGATTGGTTTGGTAATCCCTCTGTCTAGATTTCCATAGTAGTCACTTTCGTTCCTTTTCGACTCCTTAAAATAAAAAGTCCATCTGAGCACTTGTCACTTCAGGCTCATTAAAAATCAAAGGGGACTAGAGTCATCTTTAGCTTTTTCTTGACTCTTAAAAATTGAAAAACCAAAGTTGTGTCAATGCGTCATTAAAATTTATTAATTCAAAATAACATTCTTTTACCCTTAATTTTGAGTTGATCAAGTAATCCGCAATCTTGGAAGAAATTCAATCAAAACCCCGTTGTTCGCAGAGACTAGTGAGTCAACCGTCTTTGACTCCAGAAACAAAGCCATTCCGGGCAAAACGGTCTCATTTAACTGAGTCCAATTCACCTGATTTATTTGAAACTTGTGTTTCAACATCGACAGAGAATACAGTTACTCCGATCATTTCTGGTACATCTACCTTTAGAGAATAAGTTTTGCGGTTGCAAGAGGACATTAGAACTGATCCTAGTGTAACAATAGACACTTCTATACCTGAAACAACTCCAGCTAGAGCTGATCCAAAGATTGAAGTTCACTTACCTGAACATGTGGAAGTTGAGTTCCAAAATTCAGAAGGTGTCACCCCTCTAGTATCTGTCACTGCAGAAGAAATACCTTCTTCGGCTCTAGAAATATTTTACGGACCTGACGGTCTACCTCTTCCACCTGGACTAATTGCTATAGAGGAGATAGTAGAGGATCTTCCATCCAATACCCCATTACATTTTGGAACTGGGATCCACTTATATCCTTCTACTCATGAAGTTAGTTCTTTTAATAAAACCTCATCGCAATTTCCTATCAAATTGCTAGGAAATCTTTTGGATAGACTAAATATGTCTGAGCAAGCATCAACATCTAGGACTGTGTCATCTGATACAACTACAGCAGAGCTTCCTGCTACCATTCCTACAATGTTTTCTGGTATACCATCTATCCCAACTAGTTATCAATCACTAGCTAGAGTCAACTCAGGGGTTGTTTCGACGACATGGTCTATTCCTATTTGTTCATACGGAGTCTCATCTGGTATTTCTTATGTTGAAACTCCGCAAATTGATCTTGTATGTCACTACCAATTTGGGCAGACCAGTCTTCAAGGACCCATATATCCTTTGACAATTGGATTGCCGCCATATGGGGGGCAGTATGCTTTTTCAATGTTCCCTCCTGGAGTACAACCATATGAGTGTTTACAACAAAGTTCAGGTCAAACTGGAATTACATCCAGTGGTTGGGTACCAATATTGCCTCAACAACCAAGGGTTGTGTATTCAATGCAACCAGTCCAACCTGTGTCGAATATTCCCACTGCACTTGTTATTGTGACTGTGTCGCAAGTACAAGCACTGCCTGTTGTATGTCAACCTCAAATCTCTTAGGTTGCAATACAACAGCCTCTTGTCTCTATGGCTCAATCACAACCTCAGGTTAGTGCTTCCTTACTTGGAACAAGTTAGGCTCAAATGGGTGTTATCACTCCACATCTTGGTCAATCTTCCAGTATTGAACAACAGCAAATGGTCCAACAACCATGGCTGGTACAATATCAACAACCACAATTCCAGAAAACTTATCAAGGACCTGAGCAACAAGGCTTTGTAGGTAATGGACAACCGCATTTTCAAAATAGTTATCAACAACCATACTATAATGGTTATGTCCAACAACCTTATCAAAGTTACCAACATCAGATATATTATGCTGGTATGCAAAGACCTACTGCTTAGGTGATTCCATCTTATCCTGGGTATGCTTCACCAACCCTAAATCAATAGTTGCCTTTTGTAGCAACTCTAGAATTACCAAATTTGAACCGGTTGACAAATGATCCAATTTCATATGCCCCTTGGTGGCTAGAAATTCCTCATAAACTTCCTTCCGATATTCATAAATTCAATGGAACTCCAGGTGAAGATCCATTGAATCACGTAATGAATTTTCATTTTTGGTGCTCATCTAACACCCTAAATGATGATTCGATTAGTCTTCACCTTTTTTAGCGAACGCTAACTAGTCCGGCAGCGAAATGGTATATTGAATTCCCTAAAGCTTTGTTTGATAACTTCAGCATCCTTGCCACTAAATTTCTAACCCACTTTCAATTACCCATAAGGTACGAAATGGGGATAGAACTCCTTACCAACTTTAAACAGACAACAACCACTCATATATCTGATCATATTCATGGGTGGCAATGTCGTCGTTGAATGGTAAAGATGTATGTTCCTGATCATCTTCTAGCTGAGTGGTTTATTAAGTCATTATTACCTTCTACTACTGAGGATGTGGCGAAGGGAGGAGTTTTCACTGAAGAGCAAGTCATTGCTCATGCGCAATATTTAGACTTGATCTATACTTAGTCTAGCACACTCTACGACAAAATTCCTAACGCTCCTAGACCATAATTTTCCGTTCCTCCCCCTCCTAAATCGAATAGGGACTCTCACGCCGGTGATGGCGTAATCAGTACCTCAAGTACGCAAACCACACAGGTTCCATCTGGTAAAGCCCTTGTAGTTTCTAGTCAAAAATAAAATGAAAAACCTCTTACCTCGGAGATCAATGTCATGTCATTTGACAAGGGCAAGAATCCAAAGCAACCAGGGGGCAAAAAGAAAGGGAAAAATAATAAGAAGAAACAGGAGAATTCAACTCCTGAAAAATCTTCTAAGAACCCTACTGGGAAAAAGAAACCTCATGATCCATGTTACATTTGTAATGAGGACCATTTCATAAAGAATTGTCCACATCGAGCTGAGGTTACGAAACTCTTAAAGACTTCAAGTACCTCAGCGGTGTTGACAGATCCGTTTCTGAACCCAGAAACTAATCTAGTTGTTATCGATCATGCTTCCACATCACAAGTGCTTATGCTATTTATCTCGAAATAGAAAAATGATGCTTTGATATCAACAAGGAATAAATATTATGGGAATCCACAGTCGTCGAACAACAAGGCTACAAATCAACCCAGTAGTTTGACAACACCTTCACCAGAAGTTGTTTCGCCCATCATCCCTAAATTAACTATAAAGTCGCAAAATGGAGTAGTACATAAATCGACATTTAATCCTCGTTCCTGAGCAGCACAAAATTACAATATAGTGGAGGATCTTGCTCAATTTCCATCCACTATGTCAACACTTGAAGTACTACAGAATTTCCCATCCCAAAAGCAGGCTTTGTTACCAGCAATAGGTGGGATTGATCCAGTGGATTCCAATCTTGTGGCCTTTAACCATAAAGGACATGAACCTCAATTATTGGCCCAACTTACTTTCCTTATACAAGTAAAAGCCCTCAATAAAATTGTTCATCGAAAAATCATTGATGAGGGGTCACCTACCTGTATTATGTCAATGAGTTCCTGGAAAACTTTAGGCTCATCAACCTTGTCACGATCAACAACGACATTAAAAACGTTTGATGGAAGAACATACATGCTGTATGGGATATTAAGTAACTTGCAAGTTGAACTAGGGGGAAAGACAGTAGGAATTGAAGTCGAGGTCATTGATGGAAGCCTTGACTACAATATCTTACTGGGAAGGCCCTAGATTTATGCTATGGCTGCTTTTGTGTCAACATATTTTAGAAAAATTGCATTTCCCTTCCAAGGCGGAATTACAATCGTTGACCAACTAATATTTTTCCCCAACAATTCACAAGCTACTGGAAGCATTCCATTGATCCATGGAAGTTATTAATCACTTCAAAATGTCGGAGTAGGTCTCCTAAAAGACCCTTCCTTAATGGGTACTTTTGCCCTCCCACCTCCAAGTAATCTAGCAGAAGTGGCCACAGTGGAAACCTGTCATATGATATCTTCTACATCATCAAAGATTAAGATGAAATCTAACCATTTTGATAGTGTGGATCATCGTGAGGTGTTGACCCCAAGCCCTATAGAATCTTTGTAGCAATCAATGGCGGCGAACCCAAATCAACACTCAACGAGTGTTTGGATAGATAGGTCTCTAGAGTATGGTACCTCTTCTGATCCTTGGTCTCATATACATTCTACAGACGAAGGAATCATTCATTCAATGATGATAGGAGAGACACCATGGGGATATTACCACCATCGTTCCCACCTTCAAGATAACAATGAAGATTGTTCAAGCGACCTTAATCATCCTTCAGTTTTTTATTTCCTATCAAATACTATAAATACAGTGGATTCCGAGTGAAATCTGTCCAATATTGAGGAAACTATCGCCATTAATATCTCGACCAAGCCTAATGTTGTAGAGAATATTCATGTTGTCAAATATTATTCTCCTTCAGAACTTGAAATATATTGCGCTCTCTTTCGCAAATTCAGAGATGTCTTTGCATGGTCATACGAAGAAATGCCAGACATTGACTCGAGCATCGTTGAACATGAAATCAAGATGTATCTAGATGTCAAAATAGTATGACAACGGCTTTAACCGTTTCACCTAAAGAAAGCCACTACCATTAAGGAAGAAGTTGAAAAACTTTTTCATTTTGGTTTCATTTACCCTGTTCCTCTCACTGATTAGGTATCAAATATTGTTCCTGTGATGAAAAAGCAAGGAACGATTAGAGTGTACATCGATTATAGGGATGTAAATCAAGCGTTTCCAAAGGACAACTACCCTACACCCTTCATCGACCAGATAATTGATGAATGTGCCGAATGAAAAATATTTTCATTCATGGATGGATTTTTCGGGTACAATCAAATCAATATCCGCCCATAGGACCAGTCGAAGACTACATTTATATGTCCATGGGGCACATTTGCGTACCGTAAACTACCTTTCGGTTTGAAGAATGCAAGGGCAACCTTTCAGAGGGCAATGAACTACGCCTTCCATGACATCAAGCACATCGTTCAACCATATCTCGACGATCTACCGGCTCATTCACGAAAGCGGACTGATCATCCACAGCATTTGAGAGCTATATTTCTACGTTTCCGACACTACAAGATACAACTCAATCCACACAAGTGTGTGTTTTGTGTTGGTTCTGGTTGATTACTTTGTTTCGTAGTTTCTAAGGACGGAATTCGACTCGACCCATGTAAGGTTCAAGCAATCCTTGACATGCCTCCACCTTCAAATTTTATTCAGATTCAGAAATTCGAAGGGAAATCTAACTTTCTAAGGTGGTTCATTCCAAATTATTCCTAACTTGCTAAATGTTATACGCTTCTTTTGAAAAAAGAAGTACCCTTCAACTAGGATCAGGTTGCACAAGATTCCTTTGATGCTTTAAAAGGTTCCCTAGTAAAAGCATCATTAATGTATGCTCCTGACTATCAAAAAGGCTTTAACATGTATCTCGTCGCTACAGATACAACCATTGCCATGTTTTTAGTGCAAGAAGACAATGGAATAGAACATCATGTGTATTATTTAAGCCGCAACTTAAATGATACAGAAAGAAAGTACTCTGATGTTGAAAAGTTGGCTTTAGTAGCTGTTCAAGAAGTATATATATTTCGACACTATATTCTCTTTCATAAAACTACCATTTTGTCATATTGTAACCCTATGACCTACATTTTATCACATCAATTACTAGGGAGAAAATATTCCAAATGGATAGCCATTTTGCAAGAGTTTGATCTGGAATTCACCAAATCCAAATAAAATAAATCTCTTGTCTTCACGGAGTTACTTTGTGACCTCCCATCGTCATCCAACGATTTAACATCTAAAGCATCAATCATGGATGAGACTCTAATTCTGATATCGGCAAGCGATCCATGGTATGGAGATATACTGATCTATCTCCAAACCCAAACCTTTAGACCTAACACCTCTCGCTCTGAACAACGGTGTATTCGATACCAAGCCAAAGACTACATGATCGTCGGTGATACATTTTACCGTCGTGGTGTCGATACAGTTATGCGAAGGTGCCTCACGCATGATGAGGCCGAGAAAGTCCTAAATGACTGTCATTTAGGTGCATGTGGGGGGAATATATCTGGTTACTGCACAAAAGATCTTACGAGTTGGTTACTTTTGGCCCACTATATTCAAAGATTGCATAATTGCAGTCAGAATTTGCCATGCTTGTCATATTTTTTATCGCAAAACCAGATTACCACCTGCACCGATGCATCCAGTAGTTGTTGTTGGGTCATTTTCTAAATGGGGCATAGATTTCATGACATGTAACCCCACCTCGGCTGGGGGGCATGGGTATATTATAGTCGTAGTCGACTATTTTACAAAATGGGCCGAGGTGATGCCTACATTAAACAACAGCGGTGAAGCGGCTGATCTTTTCTTTTTTAATCATGTAGTCTCTAGATTTTGTGTTCCACAAGCTATAGTCACAGATCATGGATCACATTTTTGCAATCACAAGATGGTTGAATTGACTACCAATTTAGGACTGTCCCATGATAGTTCTACTCCATATTATCCACAGGCTAACGGACAAGTTGAGGCAATCAAAAAAGTGCTTAAGCACATGTTGTAGAGAATGATTGGAGTCCACAAACGGAATTGGAATTTAATCCTGTACTCAACTCTATGGGCATATAGGACTTCGGTGAGAAATGTGATCGGATTTATGCCGTTTCAGTTGGTGTATTGTCTGGAAGCTATCTTACCAGTCCAGTGCAAAATTTCGTCCCTCAAGCTCATGATTGATCTGCTTCCTGAAACTTCGGAAGAAGAGGCTCGTTTGTCGGAACTAATCCACTTGGATGAAACCCGTCATGATGTCGCGCTAGCTAACGAAGCACATAAGAAACGTGTCAAGGTGCAATAAGAATCATGTCTTCTCGGAAGGTGACTTGGTCTTGCTCTTCGATCAGGACTCTGATAAATTGGGAGCAGGTAAGTTCGAACGATTATGGATGGGCCCCTATGTTGTTAAATGGGTATTGACAAAAGGAACCTACGCATTGGTTGATTATGACGAAATTCCACTGTCACAACCCCGAAATGGATTGTACCTTAAAGACTACTATGCTTGATTAAGTATAGTACGCTCTTTGTATATATGCTTTTGTTACATTTTTGTTTTATTTTAGAGTTTTCATTTTGGTTCGGTAATCCGCTTTGCATTTGTTGCAGATGTCAAATTTTTTGGAACCATTTGTTGGGTATGCCGACAGAGCTAATCAGAGTACATGGAACCTATCTTCTATGGCCTAGGCCATTTTCACTCCAAGCGGCAAGTTAGTAAGTTTCAGGGGGATATGTATTGGTCGATCGACTAACAACATAGCTGAGTATAGCGCATTTATTGAGCTTCTCTGTGTTGTCATTTCGCATGGCATACGCCGAGTTGTTGTCAGGCTAGATTCGCAACTTGTCATTCTACAACCTACTGGCATCTATTCCGTTCAAAACTCGGCTATTTACCGTATGTTCCTAAGAATCAGGATTTTGGAAAGACAGTTTTATTCCATTCAATATCAACACATTTCTAGAAACTTAAACACATTAACTGATTCATTAGCAAACTATGTGTTAGATAGACATTTGCAGCATTTGTAAAGAAAGCATTTTACATTAATGTTTGCATCAGGATTGCATAGCTTAACCAAGATAAAACTCTGAAAATCATAAATATATAACTATTTATAGTTTTTACAAAATGTTTTGTGTCCAAGATAAAATTGGTTACAAGACTAAAAAACTCAAAAATGAATGCAGAAAAGCATCCTAGACTAGTGATGTGGGTGATAACATGTCACCGCCTGTGCAATCATGCGCAAGAGCCGGGTCCATCGACTCGGCACTATGGCGTTGTAACCTCATAGGTAATTCTTTGGTTCTCACATCCTGAATACCGAGAGTGAGGCCCTCAATCTAATCCTGCAGCACTGCCAGGGTCTCCGCCACGTCCAGATCGCGAAGGACAGCCCTCCCTACGGCCACTCCTACTGGAATGTCAGTTGCCACCCTTGGGCATGCCGATGGTCGCAATATCTACACAAATATATGAGTTTGATTAGTCTTGATAACTTTTAAAAACACAAAAACATTATAAAACTAATAAACCAAAATGTGGTCGAATCATTTTACCTATAGCACTCCACTGTTCGCCAGCCAGTAACGCCAAATCTGGGTCGCCTCGGAAATCCATCCCGACGTATGGATACTTTGCAAAGACCATCTCCTGATGGCCAAACCACTCAAAGAAGGAAATCTATGACTGACTATCATGTCTGGACATAATATTAACCCACCTCTGCTTCCATGGTTCCCTCGGTGCTGGCAATCCTAGTGAAATGTACTGAGGCTGCATCAGTGGAATCCTCTCCAAGGAAAAAGTAGTCAATATGGAACCGTAGCCCAAATTCTTCGATATTCCATTATTTACCTTGGATAGATGTTCTTTTATAACAGGAAGTACCTCCTCACACCAGTTGAACACCTTTGGTTCCAGGCATTCCAGGGTGTACTGCATATAAGATATGTTTTCCAAATGAAGAGTCGCGCTGCCAGCCAATCTAGCAAAGGTAAATAAAATGGTCCTCAAGGGCCGATCAGTGACATCTCAGATATTGATCTTACCATCCCTGTTGGGCTGAGATCCATATGTACAAAACTAGTGAATATAATCTCTCACAGATTCACCCCCACGGGCAGATCCTGATAGTGAGAGAGGGGCATCGTGCCTCGATAACCCCGTCAGAAAGTAGATATCCTTGACTGTCAATGGAATGGATTTTCCTCTCATCTAGAATACTTGGTTGATCAGATCCCAAGCATCGAGAAAATGTTGCAACAAACTGATTTGTTGCCTCATGCTAGATATGCGGAAGAATTTGAGAAAACCGCAGTTTCGTAATGTAGTAACTGTGCCCTAATCGTGTAAGGCAATCATGTCCTCTTCTTCATGTTCGCATTCACACCATGTGACGACCATCTTGATCCAACAAATATCTGAAACAAAGACAAAATATAAGTTAGGATCCAAATTTGAGCAAAAGCAAGCAAAAATTTCATGAAAAATCATTGTGTAAAGTTTCCCTTCTACGTCCGTCGCACCTTGCCTTTGAGCAAGGTGAGATGCATACTGACTGGCCTGTGTATAGCTCAATATGCATTGCACCTTTCGATGTAGACTAGGTACGATGATGGGAGAATGAATTCTTTAAACCCCAGGGGCCCAGAAGAATGGGAAAACTTGCTCAAAATCAAGAAAGGATGGAATGAAATGAATAGCTCAAGGTTAGCTCCTACCTGGTCTTGATGGAACGGAGAATAGTCCACCAGATCTCCCAAATCAGCTGGTGAACTTTGAGGGGGAAAACCACTCCAGAGCTCTAAAATCCCAAATTTGAAATGAAATGATGAAAATGAAAGGTAAAACTACTTTTTATGTTACTATTCACGTACTTCAAGTAAAATGTTAGTTTTTAATTCATTTTTCGTGCATATATATGTATTTCTAATCAATTTGATGGAGTAATTGAGCAGGTTGAATGACCAATGAAAGAATCTAATGTTTTAAATGGTGAATTGAACATCTTTGACCACCATAATGAGCAATGTTTCCACAAGGTTCAAGCTCTTTAAAAAATAAACCCGCCACTGAGCATATGTTCCCCCAGAGTTCAAGCTCATTAAAAAATGAACTCACCTTCGGTAAATAACCTTTGTGATTTCCATTCTATCTACCTTTTGAACCTTGTTTGTGCTCCTACCATCACCTCCATTCTTTTGGCCGATCGTACGCTTCCACTTGATTGTTTACCCTTTTGAGGAACAACTACGATGAGTGGTCCTATTAGCCACCCTCTTCACATCACCATGTTTTGTGAAAGTTCCAAGCTTACCCGGAACCAGTTGCTACCCAAAACGCCACTTGTTCCTAAAAAATGAGTCTCATTTAAACTCTTTTCAGACTCGTTAAATATGAAAATATTATCGAGCGCTTGTCTTTTTCAGCTTGCTAAAGTGATCGGAAAAGTCATCCATTTTGTATTATTTTATCCTTTTTCGAACTTAAGGGATTATGCTATGAAAAAGAACTGTTGGAGTTTCCTTTTCGTCCCTTTTCAAACTCTCTAAATATGAAAAGGACCGAGTTATCCTTGTCGTTAAACTCGTTAAAACAATAGTGACAAACTTGTCCCCTACACAAGAATGAATTTCATTGTCGCTAAGCTCGCTAAAACATAGCGACAGGTTTGCCTGAAGGGCAAATTATAGAACAAGCATATGTGATCCTCCTCAAGCTTGACAAAAATAAAGAGGTACTGGTTAGCAATGACTGGGGAAAAAGGGAAGAAAACTTGAAGAACTTTATTGGTAGCAGGTCGCTCTTGAACATGACACTTTCACTCCATCACCATGATTGAGTCAGGTTGGGTTATTCTGTTCATGGTCATATCACCATTGGTCCTCCACACCATCCATTTTTGGGGTTAACCCTACAAATCCATCTCAATGTCACTGATATGTTCAAGAGAAGTCATTCAGATAATTCACCATCCAGTTATTACCTTATCCATTGCAATACCTTCACCCTCCATTTTTCATGACCGCCATTCCTGAACCTTCTATCATCAGATCGTTTTCACCTCCAGAAAATAATTTACTTCATTTCATGTCGTAGATGTTGGATACATCAAGGACCTCCTACAACGGGTCACTTCTTGTCGACATCAGCTCATTATCCAAGAAGTTGACTAAGAAACAACCCTTTCAGTACTTTGAAGCTTACATGCCTCAATGGCAAGTTTCTCACTTCCGGCAACAGGTTTACGTCAATGGCCTTCGACCGAAAGATTTTGAGTGGTTTTCGACATTGGATCATATATTCACACCATGTGAATTGCACTGTAGTACCTTGAGGATCAATATCATTATCAGTGATTCCTCTCGCGCCTATTAACAGCTTACATTATTCGCTGGTAATCAGGCGATGTCTTTCCATGTTTGACTTCAGGACATCTTTTCAGATGGATCGACTTGTACATCGGGTGAAGATTGAACGAGTTTGAAGACCCTGGAACTAGTTCCATCCATCCCCCATGTGATATATTCAGGAATGTAAAGACATCAAATGTACACAGAAGCTGCACAGATGATCATCCAAGCTAAGGGATGATGACTCTACATATAAATAATCACCAATCTGCAACTGCAGACGATTATCTGTCCTATGTACATGAAAATGAATTTATAAAGATGAGCATGGGAATGCCCGCCTCACTAGATCATGAAAATAATATGATGATGATGATGTATTATATTGTATCTTATACAGGTCACCTTCCAGTTCAAATACCTCAGATCCTCATGATAAAGCATTTCACCTGACATCAAAAGATTTATGACTTCATGCTTTAGGGGGCAACTGTTATAGACATATTTGGGCACTGCAACCCCAATATTATATGTCGATAAACCAGGGGATTTTTAACCCCTAAAAGTGTTGTTTCATACCCTAAAGAATCATGGTCAACTGATTACATAATTCCCTAAAAGTTCCACCTGAAAAACCACTCAGAACTGGCCAAAACTGGACCATACTGACTACTCCACTATCAGGGTGCGATGCATACTGATTCCTACACTAGCCAGGTGTGAAGCATACTGAAGAGGCCTTCTGTGGGGTGCGATGAGCGAGAATGGACAAATGTCCGAGATAGTTTGCTAAGTGGATGCTCATGGAATCTTCTAGAAACTTCTCCAATGACACTTGCTTCTCTGAATTCGCCCAGGGATGAGTAAGAGATCCAAGAAATCTCCAAGTGGAACCAAGAACTACAAGTGGAATGACACTAATCAAAAACCTAGAGATGACTCACACCCTTGCAGACATCTATAAATGGATCCCTCATCTGAGAGATCTAGAGGCTGGAATTTTGTAATTTGTAAGGAAGTGCTGATAGTTTGTCTTTAAGAAAGAGCATTGTATTATTGGGTGATCTTGCTTTTCATGAGGTGAAGAGGGCTTTGATGTTGGGAGGATAATGCTGGATTGGACAGCTAGGTTATAATTATCCCTTCTACTTTAATAAAGTTCTTTGAGTTTTCCTCCATACAATCGTGTATTTGTGAATCTTGTTATTTGTGAATGCCATTGTATGTTAAATGTATTTCTGATTCTGCATTGTTTACGATATAATAGAGCAAGATGCTTTGATGGTGTTTTGTTACTTTGTTTCTAGAGGTATTCTCTAAGAGGGACAAGTAGGAGAGGAGTTGCAAGCTCTATCAAGGGGGAGAGAAATCAAGCAAGGAGTCAAGCTGAAGGTCCAGGTTGGTCCCTTTGCTTCTCTCTTATCTATCATACGTAGAGGAAATTGCAAATTGCTTTGATTGTTTATTTCTAGGATAGTTGCCAATCCTAGTGGGGCTAGCAGATCGAAAAGACACTAGTTTTCCCGAAAACACTTAGATTGGTACAAAGTCCATAACTTTACCCACAAATCCTTTGCCATAGATTCCCCTGATACATTCAATAATATTTAATCATAGATACACAAGTGTATTGTGCTCTTTGCCTTTCAACCCAACTTCGCCAAGTCTTATGCTGACATTCTCATTGGTTTAGTACCTGGATCTATTGTGATCCACTAATCTTTATCCACCAGCAGATCCTCCATCTTGAGCTTCCACAACTCAAAAATCTGACCATTAAATGTCTTGATCACTATCTTTGAACTGCTTTCCATCTTCTTTCTCCGCAAGAATTGATCCTGCAAATCTCCCACTGAACAGGTTCTACCACAGGCCTGAGAAAAACCCCTCAGCAGCAAAGGCATCCCCTTTAAGTCGAAACATCTTTAATACCAAATGTAGGTTTTAATCTTGTACAAAAATTACCTGCAAATGAATTCTTAAAAAATAGAAAATATACAATGGCAAGAAACACAAAACAAATACATAGAGATTTTCCCTTGGATCATAAAATCAAGACTACCGGATTTATTTTTCATTATCTTCCTTTCAATGTTACAATACATATATATACATGTCGAAGCATTCACAAACCCCAATCCATTAACCCTAGATTAGAACATAACCATAGTTCCCTTAACCGGATATACAAAATTCCATGGTCAGAAAACCATCATTCCCAAAACCATTTGTGAAACCCATGCACAAAACCATAGGTAGGTCTGCACATAATATAGGGGCCAAAAAGAAATTCTCGGGGTGCTGCCCTAGACCTCATACAGGGGGGCTACCACCCCCTTGAATACCCCCCCTGCTTCGCCCAATGCACTCATCTATCTCCTTCTTCTTCTAAAAAAACACTGGAGCACCATATGGAGACCTTGAAGGTCATATGAAGCCTTCATCAACCAATTCCTTCAATTGTCACTTCAACTCCTCAAACTCTGGTCCTAACAAATGATAAGTATCTTTTGCTAGTGGTTGCTTTCCTAGCTCTAGCTCAATGTGATGCTCCATTGCACGTCTTGGTGGTAGTACTTTTGGCAACTCATCGGGCATTAGATACGCATATTTGACCAATACATTGGAAATATCAGCTAGAATAGGTGGCCCCACTCCATCATCATCCTCAACCTCCCTGATGATTGTCGCATATGTCTCAACATCCAAATCCTACATCACCCTACTCATACTTAGTGCAGACAAATGTTGAACCTTCACTTCCCTTCTCTACTGGTGGATAGGCAAATTCCATGTCCATGTGTCTCCAATCACCATGATCACATCGCAAAATGGCACAACAATAGCCTTGTTTCCCTTCAAAAAATATTGCCCCACTATCATGTCAAAATCGTTCATCTCCATCACTGTGAAGTCCAAACAACCCTTCCAATTTACAATTCGAACCGACACATCACTTGCCAATCCAAACACTTTAGCCCTCTAGTTCACTTCCTTGACTTCCACTTCCTTGGGAGTAAGATGTAGCCCAACTTCCTTTGCTAACCCTGTCATCATAAAATTATGAGTGGCACCTATGTCCACTAAAGTTTGGATGGTTCTACCATGAATCTTCAAGTCAAGAAACCACAAACTGTGCAGCCATCAGTTCTTTTGTTCAATAACCCCAGCCTACATACATCTCTGGTATCTGTTGCATTATGTTATAATGGCTCTGATACCATATGTCATGCCCCCAAGTTGGTCACTTCGTTCAGGGCACCGTGCAGCACCAGCTAAACTTCCATACTTAGAATTTTTTTCCATCTCCTAAACTATGCCTACCAACTATTTTATTATTATTACAATCTTCTCTTTTAATTATTAAGTTGTTATGTGTGGAAAACATAACCAGCATAGTGCAACAATTACCAATCAAGAAACCAACACAAATGATAGCAATTTATCAAATTTCAAGTCTTCATTATAATCTTCAGAATATGTTACAATAATGTTACAATAGGGAGGTCTCCCCTACCCAGGAACAACACTCACCTAAATTATTGTTCACGTGTTGCCTGCACCAATAGCGCGTACTGCATGTACTTGGCTACCCACAGCACGAATGGTTATTCCATGAACGTTGCATTCCTGCCCAATTGTAGCGCATATCATCTACTTGCAGGGCGAGCACATACCTGTTCCTGACTGTCCTCTGCCCATGACACACCTTAACTCGTGTTTCATCCCCTTGCATTGGGACCCATCGAACAATTTAAGTTCTTGTGCCTTGTGACTATGTGTATCCTCCAACGCGTCCGCCATATACATATGCCTCGTCGGTTGGTGTATTTTTAAGGGCCGCGTCTCTTAGGGCGTCAGCCTACCCAAGCCAACCTCTCCGCCAAGTTAACACGACCCTATTTACCATTTCATGTGTTTTCCTATCACAAACTTTTTCCCATCCAATATATGCATAGGTCAACCCGTCGCACACTTCCACTCGTCGCACTTCATTGCTTGCTTATTAGCCACTCGACCCCCCGAGTTGTGTTGTGCCACTCTTGTTCACTCATGCCCGGGTGTGCACCCCCTGTTGTGCGTTCCACCTGACGCATTTAACGGAACTTGTGTCGTCAATAACTAGTTTGTTTTCCATCGTGTCACATTTAACCAAACTTCCACCAGACAAGCTCTCCATCTGCAAGCCTTTAAACCGAACACGAGTTGGGCGGGTACCCGACGTGCCTACCTCTATCTCTGCACACTCGTCACACATCTCAAGTGTGCTTGTACCCATGACTCAACTAAGTGTCATGTGCGCTCGGTTGGGCGCCTCACTCGCACAAGGGCGGTGATGTCAACTCAGGGTCCTGACATTATCCATACCACATGCTAAAGAAACTACAACTCATTTTATAATCAAAATATTTTACATAGATTTATTTTAATTTAATTTTATAACATATTTTTAACTAGATTAAAAAAACAAAACAAAACAAAAAACGTAATTAATTTAAAGATAAATCTCAATTCTATCCGCCTAAGGTATCTCAAGTGGCAATGGTCGTGGAATGAAGTCTCACTGAACTGGAGATCTTGGGTTCGAATCTTGTGCTACCCTCGCCCAGTGGCGGGCTGAATAATGGACATGTAAAATCGAAAATAGGAGAGTCCTACTAAGCTTACAAAAAAAAAAGATAAATCTCAATTCTCTATCCTCATTATTAAAAATATTAAGTAATTATCTTAGATATTTTGTTAAAATTAAATCCTTATCACCTATCTATAAATCTCTAATAATTATATTAAAATTATAAACTAATTATTCCAAAACAAACAAACCTAAAGATATAATAATTTTGTGTTCCTCAATTTCTAACAGTTGGTTTGGTGTGGGCCTAGCGTGGTCGTGTAGACATCGTTGTGATAATTGTATCATATGACATTTCACTTATTCTTATGTTTTCTTTTAGGTGCTTTAACTAATATCATGCAACTAATCATGACAGAACACCCTAATTTACAAAATTGGCGAGAAATCATCAATATTTTCTCAGGAAACCTTTAAGACTTGTTGGGAGAGCCTCCCTTGTGGGGATAATATCTGACCACATAACAGCAAGGGAGAAGCCACTAAGGCGACAATGATGGCTGATCTTTTAGTTTCCCCATGACTAGGCTGCTAGTCATGGCTCTAAATTCATAAAAAATACTTACTAAATTCTAAAGGTAAGAAATTCATAGACCTAGGCGATTTCGGATTTCTATTCACTTGAATAGTTGCATGACTCATCATCCTCGACCAATATATAACATAACTGCCAATCAAATACGCTCTGGGAAAATTTCATCATGATAGTCATTGCTAAAAATTAACATGATTTAGAGGATTTCAATGACGCTAGAAATTACTGATATAAACAGTAACCTATCAAACTAACTCTTCTAAGGTGCATTCAAGTGTAATGAGAAAACAAGGGTTTAAAATTTTGAATTCATAAAGAAGAATAACCTAGAGGTTAGACAGTCAAGATATGGTAACTGGAATATGCACTTCAGTGTTCAATACACCAAAATGTTGTCTACTAGTACCTACAACTAAATGATTGAGCCCGAGAATGACATTGTCATGCTCCTTGATGGGCAATTCAAATCAATACACACAAGTCACAAGCATATTTCAGATGTGAGACGGCTCTGTGAGAACTTGAGATGGAGTGGCAGCTTCAAAGGAATAGACAAACAGGCAGAGATGTGATATGCTCAGTGATGGTTAAATGAAGATTGAAACAAGAGAAACAACTTAGGTTGGCTATATTATTTAAGGTTTGCAACTTAGGTTAATGTTGCCCACATTATAAGCAACATTTTTTCGATTTTTTTGCCAATTTTAACCCAAACGAAAGCTACAACTCAAAGGAATCTAGGTTAATGTTTCCGACATTATAAGCAACATTTTTTCGATTGTTTTGCCAATTTTAACCCAAATGGAAAGCTACATCTCAAAGGCATGTCTAGCAGTCCCCAAAAAAGGAGGGAAGTGGGGATGGTACCCCAAAAGTCCCGTAATATTTGCCCAAAATGTAAGAACAAACCCCTAAAATTTCCCCAGAATATGGGAATAGTCCCATAAAGGTCCCCAAGTGCTCAATAACATCCCAACCATTTTGGGATGTTTCTACAGTATCGAAGTCCCCCGAACATGATCAAGCTAGAATATGGATTTGTATCATGGTCTCAAAATATATATATATATAAATAATACATGTCCCACTCCTCTCAACGCTTCTTCATATTAAACCCCGAGATTTCATAAGCCAATTTAAAATAAGCCCTGAAATGAGATCTCTGAAATGAATCCTCTGAAACCTCTCATTAAACTTTCATGGGTTTGTGTCTTTTTTTAAATTTTGTTTATAATATTTTACTATATATTAAATTAATTAATCTAGATTAATTTCAATGGGTTGGTTTTTCATTAATTAAATTAAATTTGATTAATCAATTTTTTATTTTTAATTAACGATAAAAATAAAATCTAAATCTCGAAAACATTTTCTCGAAACTTTATTTTTTTTTAAGAAATTGAAATCTCCTAAATCTACTCCCTTTTGGTTTTTGTTTTGAGTCTTATATAAAAAAAAATTACAGAGGTTTGTGTGTGTTTTTTTTTAAATTGAAACCTCTGAAGCCTATTTATTCCATCTTTTATTTTGATTGATTGCTCAATTGAATACTCAAACAATGGAATCTCATCTTTTATTTTGATTGATTGCTCAATTGAATACTCAAACAATGGAATCGAAACAAATACCATCCCTAACTAACAATATATAAGGAAAAAAACCCTGCTGGAAAAGATTTTTAAACATTCACGTGAACTACTTTAATCACTTTAGTTTCAAATTTCTTATTATCTAAATTCAAATAACCACTTCGTTTTAGCCATTTCAAGCTTAAATAATATATTATATTATATCTATTCAAATTAAATAATATTTTATTTTTATTTTTAATTTTTTTTTGTGTTTTATTGTTTTTTTCTTCTTTACTATGTATTCACGAATGTTGGATATTAGTGATTGTCACGTCTGGGTTAAATCTTGAGTGTCAAGAAAATCGAACATGTGACTATTAAGACTTGTTCAATTGAGCTAACTCTCAAACTTTTCAAAATATAAAACATGTATTAAAATATTAAAAGTTATTTTATTTATTTAAAAAATGGTCACATCCATTCATTATAGACATTAAAATATGTATCTCATAATATATCTTACATTTC
Organism: Pinus taeda; assembly: GCA_000404065.3. Taxonomy (NCBI): domain Eukaryota; kingdom Viridiplantae; phylum Streptophyta; class Pinopsida; order Pinales; family Pinaceae; genus Pinus; species Pinus taeda. The sequence continues at coordinate 174,424 of APFE030517638.1, read as the reverse complement.
TAAAAAAAAAAAAAAAAAAAATTATAAAGATTAAGTAAATTATAACTTTATTTAAACTTTTATTATTATTGTTAAGTATAAAAAGAATTAATATATAAGTTAAACATATCTACATTAAAAATAAAACTACAACTTTTTTAATCATAGAGATTGATATTACTTTAACATGGAGATTCACCTCACTTGTACATAGGCTTTGTTATGATATCATAGAGCATTATATAATTTATTCATACTATAGACTAAAAAGACCTTAATTTACTTTATAGTCAAGATATTTTATATGAATTTTATTTTATTTTAATTTTACATTTTTTTAATTAAATTAAAAATATAAAGGGGCATAACTACTTTTAATTCACTTCACTTCTACCTAATATAGGCAATACTATGTTATAATGTACCATCAATCAATATTAAAATTTATCCATACCACATGCTAAAAAAATACAACTTATTTTATAATCAAAATATTTTACATAAAACTACAACTTATTTTATAGTCAAAATATTTTACATAAAACTACAACTTATTTTATAATCAAAATATTTTACATAGATTTAT